>JAODUE010055701.1:0-17336 GCA_027564755.1 Amblyopsis hoosieri | reverse complement strand
CTCTCTCTCTCTCTCTCTCTCTCTCTCTCTCTCTCTCTCTCTCTCTCTCTCTCTCTCTCTCTCTCTCTCACACGCACGCGCACACAAATGAATATTCCCCATACGACTAAGTTTAGTTAAGGAACATTCCAAACATTCTCTGCTATGATATTGAATTGTGATTGAGACTATTTAGTGTGTGTGCGTGTAGTTGCTTTTCTCCATACATTGTGGTTGCTGGATTTGCTGTAAGACGTTTCAAACGTGCCCGTAGTGGCATTACGGTGGCCTAGTGTATAGCACTGTGGCCTCACAGCAAGAAGGTCCCGCGTTCGAACCCGTCATCCTGACCTTTCTGTGTGGAGTTTGCATGTTCTCCCTGTGTCTGCGTGGGCTTCCTCCAGGGTTTCCAGTTTCCCCCACTATCATAAACATGTTGGGTTCATTCTCCAGTCAGTGCCATCTGACTAGTATTGTCACAATACTGAAATGTATATTTTGCGATATAATACTTTCAAAAATATTGATTTTTGATACCGCGGGGGAAAATTGAGGGCTTCTAGGTCTTTATTCAAAGTAAGACATGGCTATAACATGGCAAGGTACAGTAGTCTACAACGTTTCTTATCTATGCTAAGGGCAGAACAACTGAATAACTGTAGTAAACATTAACAATAAAACCTTTTTTACATCAATGAAAACAATGATTCTTACTAAAGCATGCCTACTACAGTATGTGGTGTACTTTTTCAAAAGCCTGAGATTGTCACATTCAAAATGGATCAAAATTCAAGTAAAAAGAAAAGCAGTGTAATCTAATGCATTTTAAATCCAAATCAAATTTAGGCTCATGTAGGATACTTGCCTATTCTTATATTCTTCTGACTAGGGATGTCAATAAAACTGTATAAGTATAATACAATAAAGATTTTTACTAATTACTATCACTTAATGGTTAAAAATGATTTGCATGTTGTTGTACCAATGGAGCGGGTATTTTCCTCAGCTCCAATCTCTGCCATGGGTCACATTTAATACGGACATTACAGACATACATTGCTTGTATTGCAATGTTATGTTAATTTTGTAGATGTTTGTAAGAGCACGGTTTCTAGTGCTTCCATTTATATCTTGAGAAAAATATAGTTGAGTTGGCTATCTGGTTGACTCTTATATTGTTGTGTGTTGATGCTACAGTAAACAATGAATGTTAATGGCCAAAGTGGAATTGTTGCTTCTAGTTATTATATAGTTCTATGGTTCTTACGTATGTTACATAGATAAACCTAAAGGACTTTTAAGGACTAATGAACATCGAATATTCCAGTGTGTGTGTGTGTGTGTGTGTGTGTGTGTGTGTGTGTGTGTGTGTGTGTGTGTGTGTGGGCGTGTGTGATGTAATTCCTAATCTTCCTGCTATAAATCTTAAATGGTGAGTGAACCCAGACTGGCAGTCCTTCACACACACACACACACACACACACACACACACACACACACACACACACACGCATGCACGCAGGCACACACACACGCATGCACACACTCATTTATCAGGCCAAAAACTAGACAATGATTTGCTGGTTACAGGCTATGCATACTTAAAAGAAAATGTAGTTTTTGGGTTGTACTTCCTGCCAGACCAAGGAACAACATGCACAGCCAGAACCGTCCATGCCTGAGAAGTCCTCAGAAACACGGACCTGAAACACATCACAAAAGTCACATACAGTATATCACAAGTCTTTGAAGCCTGATAAAGTACATGGCCCAGTGTATCTCTGACTGATGCATATAATAGCATTCATGGGAACTTTAACATGACACATAGCATTATACTATACACACATCGAAACCAATGCTCACACTGAATATCTAGCTACACACAGGGCTCAGCCATGCAAGTGTGATTTTTGGCACACACGTGTGCCTCCTAGCGAGCCAATTCTACACTTCCCGTTAAAGGATATTAGAAAACATTACTTTAATTTTAGCGTGTGTTTTTTTTTCTCTTGCTTCTCTCAAAATGAATAAAGGCAAGGCACGAAACCTGTCTCCAAGATTACCAAGCACGCAGGCTTTCAATTGGAAATATTTAAAGACCTCTTACAGGGTTTACAGTTGTCCACCAGTCTGGGTTTGGGTGAGATTTGCAGAGGGAATAATACCGCATCAAACAGTGCACAGTTGTTGTGCCATTTTGATATATCTACTAATTCATTACAAGTGGCAACACTACTCTGCAAAACCTTAAATAATACTGCTCCAAGAAACCATACATTTTATGGTCTGGGGGGTATCTTATTAGATTATGACATGACATTATTGCAGCCATCTCCTTATTTGCTACTGTAGGAACCATGTGAAATGAACTAGGCCACCTCACAAACACATTGCCTCTGTGTGTTCTATATTTCTCCTCCTCTAAGCGGTGAGCTTAGAAAAACAGGCTCAGATAGACCTAAGCAGCACCTCAATGATGTCATAACTAACCCTAATGCCAAGGCAACCACCTGGTTGCTAGCTAACCCTCATTTGGGAAGCAAATCAGACCTCCTTTCTGTGCAGTGGCGTACCGCAGTTTGTTTACTTGTTTTCTAGTGCACATGTCAGCTCATTATTTAGTCAGTTCAGAGTTTAAAGGTCAATAAAGGGATAATAGTTATCACATGAATGCAAACTCAAGAAGCTTGGGGTTTTAACAAAATATGTATACAGTGGCCACATGAATACAGTGCTGTGAATTGCTTTATATTGGTTAAAATATTTTAAATTGTTCTCCAATTGTCTCTGTTTTCATCATTGCAAATCTAAAATGAACAAACAAAAAAAGCATTGTGTTTGAGCTCTTATTATATAACACAATATACTGTATATATATATATATATATATATATATATATATATATATATATATGCCTATGTGTACTCATCTTCACAGATACACTCGCTTCACTCAAGTTATGTTAAACATGTTTATTTAAAGAAAGCTTGATTCAGAAACATAGCTCTTTCAGCTGGTGGTTACATTTAAACAATGTGTTGTGGCAGTCATATCCCATAATACAGTGAGTGTCCAATAGCAGACACCAGAGGATACCAAACATGATACCATCTTACCTATGATGCCGATTGGTACACTAGGCTCATAAGGATTGGGACTTTCCGTTTGGTGAAGCCAAGGCCCAGGAACATGACGCTGAGAGAGTGAGGGAGAACATTTGTTAAGTAGAAGTGAAGCTCTAGTTGAAAACATGATGTAAAATGGGATTTATTTAACTATTGAGTTTTTCCTCTAAAGCAGTAGTTTCATGGAGCCTGTGTCACATGTCAATATATTTAAGATGAACCATACATATTATTCTGGTTTAGAACATTGTTTTTTTTATGATATTATATTCTTTGAGCAAGAAAATCACATAAAGAACATGTTATCTCAATAATTTAATCAAGTTTTGTAGATTATGTGTAGACGTTTTCATGAAAAATCACACAGGTGTCCATGAAAGGGAATAGTTATTGAAACAAAAGGTAAAAGCATAACAATTAGTGCAGAATCAACATCGATATTCACATGCATTCAAAGAAGGGATATGGAGCATCAAACCTAAATTTACTGCATAACAAGGGGATAGATCTATCTGAAAAGCTTGTGTTCCATACCCCTGCCTTTGAATAATGATATACTTTAGTTAAACAAGCAGTCACATCCACAACCTCTTGCTGAGATCCAGTTGTTAGAGAAGTGACAACGGTTTAAAGGTACACTCTTCGCTTGCACTGCTGTGTAAATTACCCAGATTTCATCCCCAACTCACTGTTAATGTTTTGAAATGCATGTACAGCAGGGAAAGGGGTAGGGATTATATAATGTGTTTCAAACCAAAACAACCTTGTGGTTGAAACTGGTTTTCACTACCGTACATGGGGAATTCAAAACAAACCGAGGAGTGTATCTTTAAACATTTGTAGGACTAGCAAAAACACAGATCAACTGACATCTACACTTTGTGTGGGGCAAAAGGGGAACAGTGTGTGGGTGTGTTTGTGTTACAATCTGGTGAAGCAGACCATGCTTAAGCAATATCACACCATTAAAAGAGAGATGCACAATGTTTTATATGTTAGAAGGACGTTTGTGGGAAGGCGGGAAATACTGTATAAAAGTGCACCTTTATTTGGTCAGGTATGAATTTGGTGAGAAATCTCACCCCTCCAGGTTTCTAGAAACCACAATTTCAGAGAAGAATGTGTTAATCTATTCATTAGAATATTCAAAAGGAATATGATTTGGCCATATAAAGAATAACATGTTTAAGATTTTATGTATATCAAGAGTGACATCTTCTGGCTAAATGTTGCATAACATTAGTATCTACATGTACGTGTGTGTGTGTATGTGTGTATCCTGTTTAATTTGACAAATGACTGTATAGTGTTACATAAAAACAGCAAAGTACACAACTACTTCTACTATAGCAGTATGGCTATGAAGAAACAAGCTTTTCCACAGCTAGAACTTACTGGTAATGGATGATTAATTGGAAGGGGTGGTCGTCCTATTGCTCCTATATAACAAGAAGGCCAATATGAATATACTTTTGCAGAAGATTATTGAAAAATTCTACGTCATATTGACATATGGCGACATATTCTACATAAATAAATAGTATATGCAACTCTGCACAGCATCACATAATATGTTTATAAAATGACACATAATTGTTCTGCTATACAGCAGCACAATTATGGTTTTGTGGTTTTATTGTGGTTCATTGGTTGTCACTGGTTCCCTGCCATAAAGTTGCATGTGACATATATACCAAGAAAAGATCAGTGCTTGCAACTTGAGTCCTTGATGAAAACAACTTGTTCTACACAGTGCATTAGTCAGCCCTATGTGACTCACCATCAGCATTAGCTTTAATGTCTAATGGATTCCTTTGTATTTTTCATCACATTAGAGATATTAATACAATAAGCAATATCAGAATGTCTTTGATAAATTGCATAACTTTGCATTTTCCAAACTCATATATTGGATAAATTGGCGATTGACTAGCATTCTTTTTCATGTTCCTATACATCTGGTAAGACATCAGTACATCTGATGTCCTGAGCAACTTGAGCAACCAGCCACATCTACGTCCATGGTTTTGCCTTTTTTGATGCCAGATACAAAGCTTCACCATGATAACTTTCCTCCTGAGACCATCTTTCAGTCCACATTCAATATCTCCTGGTCTGGATGTGCTCAATAGAGAGACGCTTATGTCTGGTCAGAAAGTAACCTGACCAATCCCCTTCCAGATTAGGCAGACACTATAATGTCTAATTGGTTGAAAGTTGTTCAGTCACCTGCTAAAACATCTCATTTCCATTTTTGGGTCAGATTTATCAGACTGAAAATGAATGCAGGGTTAAATAGATCAGGTGAAGAATATCTTGTGTAGGCAAGATATTCATGCAACTTTATGGCAGGTAACCATTGACAACCAATGAACCACTACGTTGTATAGCCCTTTGAGACCTTGCTTGTCTATCAAATAGTTTGCTACCTTGAGAGGAGGTCACAAAGGTAGCAGAAAGGACGGGCGTTTTTGTTTGTTTGTAGGTTGGTACTTTGACATGTTCTGTCAAAACGTTTTAACTGTACACAGATTATAATGTACTGGATTGTTACCCATCTCTCCCTCTGGCCGTGCACAAGGCTCCGTCAGCACACAGAGTAAGCCGTCTGGTTTGTATGAATAGTGCTCCACCAACTGGGGGAAAGAAGGAATACGCTGTATAAGTGGTTTACATGCCGTTGTTTGCTTCCATACCTTTGTTTAGTGTATACTTATTAACTACAGTAGGCCTATTCAATTGGCGGCCCTCCAACTGCCCCCATGTGGCCCATGAGGGGATTGCAACCTTGATCAAAATACTGTATAATCACTATACAAATCAAGTCAATATATTACTGTAAATTAGTTATTATTAACTGTTCTACAGCCAAGACATCATGACAGCCTGTTTGTAAATGTAATGTAGTAGTATGCATAATAATTAACGTGATGAAATTAGTGACATATGTGCACATAGCTCTCGTAGCTCCAGTTAGTAAGGTTAAGGGATGGGTATGGTACAAGTCACATTTGAACCCATACTGGTAGGAATCCCTGGAATTTGGTGCCAATAGTCTACCCAACATTTTTGTCTAACAAAAACACCACACCACATTGCAAACTGGACGCATGTTGGTGTGACTGCTATTTTGTTGTGCAAAGGCAGAACATATGTGGCCTACCTACATTTTTTCATGTTAAAATCTGTCCCACTTGAATTTGTAATTGAATAGCCCTGAACGACAGTATACATGTGTTGAGTTGAACCTCAATTTGATTCGATGGACAATGTTGTGTTGATCAGTCAAACAAAAATGTATTTCAATATTAGGTTTCAACACAAACTCAAATGTGTTTCAATATTAGGTTTCAACACAAACTAAAATGTGTTTCAATATTAGGTTTCAACACAAACTAAAATATGTTTACATATTACATTAAAACACAAACTAAAATGTATTTCAATATTAGGTTTCAACACAAACTAAAATGTGTTTCAATATTAGGTTTCAACACAAACTAAAATGTGTTTCCATATTACATTAAAACACAAACTAAAATATATTTCAATATTTTAGCAAAAGGTAGGCAAATATGGGCTGAAGACGTATTCAAGGCGTTGTGATTGATTAAAATATATCATAACCTGCCACAAGGTGTCAAACTTCTTGCCGTCTGGGATTGACAGCTTGCCTGCGTGATCCCTATCAATGCGATAGTGCATCACCTGTCCTTCATGGAGCAAACAGAGAGCATAGGACCCACTGGCATCCCTTTGCCGTATTCTAGAGAGAGAGAGAGGGAGAGAGGGGAAGAGAGAAAGAGAGAAAGAGAGAGAGAGCGTGAGAGAGAAAGAGACTTACTGGAAATGAGGATGCAGTTATTCAAGATTCTTTTCTATGCACTGTAAGGCTTTTGAAGTGGGTTTTGTTTCTGTTGAAGCTAAAATAAGGTTCTTCTCTGGGTGTTCCTTATTTTTTATTATGTTTAAACAAACATATTAACATCCATATATTATGCAATAAATACTTTCATGTAAAACATGCAGCCTTGGGAATAAAATGTCAATTTCAGTTGTTACCAACCAGCCTAGAGAGACTATTCATCATCCTTGGGAATTTGATTTCATATTGTCTGCAATATGTAATACAAATAAGACAATTGCTTGTTTCTGTGTTGTAATGCCTCCTAGAAGGCTCCGGACAAATGTAAAAGCAGGAGAAAGTAACACTCTATACATGGCTGTCGTTCGCCCAGCTCTCTTTTGGCTATTTCAGGAAGTCCTTCGCTAACTGTCACAACGGAAACCACATTTTCTTCTGTCTGTGTTCATCTGAGACAGGCAATGCACTTCTCAGTTCAAGGTTGATTTACTCCACTTTTTCAGCACCCCAGTGTAAAATAAACTATAAAAAAGGTGGTTTTCCCTACATTTGTAGAACTATTAGTGTATTTGTACTGTATTTGTACATTAGTGGACAATCTTGAGCATAATGCATAGAAAGAAAGTAACTGATCTCTGCAATGCTGCCATATAGTGCTATACCTAAAATGATATAAGCAGCTAGCGTAGATAAAGTCTAAAAGGAACATTAAGCATATGTGCCTGAAAGTTAAAGGTATAGGGTCAGTCATTCTCAAGAATGCTTAAATTTCAAACTCAAACCAAAACAAAAACACCTCTCCCTTCAATGCCATAGGGCACTCCCTCGGAAGCTTCGCCCATATTATTGGAAATGCATTGCAAAGGCAATGTATCTTATATTGTTTGCAACTCTGTTTGTGTTCCTATTTATGGAGCCAAGGCTGTGTATCTTATTTTTTCAGAGAACTGTAAGCTAGTGAATTGCAAGGAGATATTTGGTGAGTTTGTAAAATCTTACAATCGCAAACTATACCTTTACAGAATAATGTGAAAACTTTTATAAACGCAAAGACTGCAGTTTCTCTAACCAGAGGGGGCACCAATATGCCAAACAATCTTTTTCAGCGCTCCGAGTAGGTTGATTATTTTTTATTAATTGTTGATGCTGTTAGTCAGGACAGCAAATGTCCTGACTAATTTAAACAATGTTACAACATCAATATGTTGGCAGTGGCAATTGGTTCCCCTTATGTAGCCATAATCAAATTATTACAGTGCAAACTAAACAGCATTACATTGTAATAAAGTGACATAACAATTATCACTGATGGTCATTTGACCTCTTACAGAAATCTTCCATTCGTGCGGGGTCCATTTTGTAGCCTTGGTTGAGAGTCCTCTCGTGTGATGGTGCCATGAAACCAAGGCATTTTTTCATGGGCAGTGTTGGCGATGAGCTTCTCTAACTGAGGCTTCTGGCTGATGATAGCCTGCTCCAAAGCGGGTCCCTGTGAAGATACATGACCTCAGGAAATAAACAGGACCAGAAGTAAACTCTATCTCGGAGTTAATGGTATAGAAGAACAAATCATTCAGCTAAAACCATGCCATTGTTAGCCAAGTATACCATGAGCTCCCCTGCTAACATCCATCTGAGATTCAAAGATTTACTGTAAAATAAGAACAATACTTATCTGTGGTATAAATACAATATTATATATATATATACTGTGTAGACTATATCATATATCATTTCCAGTAACAGTATAATTAAATGCATTTGCATTTCTTCACTGGGTTTTACTTATTTTTACTTATATGTGTATTAATGTTCAACACAATACGTACGGGAACATTGTAACCACCAGTTAAAAGTCACACTAACCTGCAAATTCCATGTCTGCTGTACATAGTCGCGGATGAGTTTCTCCTTCAGGTCCTCAAATGGCCCCACCTTGGGCCTCATCCTTTTGGGCCTGTTGCAGGGCTTCTTGAGTAGACACACCAGCCCGTCCATCTCTTGTGAGTGGTAGTCAATCACATTCACTGGGCTCTTGTGACTCTTGCCCCCAGCAATAGCATAGGTGTCATTAGGCTCCCTCTCAATGGTGTAGTGGTAGCAGTGGTGCATGTAGGCCACCGACAGGGCAAAACCCCCCAGGTAGTTTCGGCTTTGCCGCAGCAGATAGAGGCCGTTGCTCATGCCGCCCTGTGTTAGGTAGTCCTCGGCCTCCTCGCGTGTGATGTTACCGTAAAAAAAGGGCAAGGCGTTGACGGTGTCTGCCATTTTGGCTGCTAAGTGAAGCTTGCTACCTGGTGCTCAAGGAAGTAATCTGAAAAAAAGAAGACAAAATCAGTAAATATTTGTTGACTTTGTTCAAATCTCTTTTCTCTATCTCTGATAGATGCCACATATTGTGTCTCTTGGGATAAGTACAATAGGCTATAAACAGCAACTTTAAATTCATTAAAATGCTAATTAGTTTAGCTTAGATTTGGCATTTGAGAAAGCAATTCAAATGTCAGGTAAATAAAACAAATGAATAATGACATGTTGCTGAAGCAACAGCAATTTAGCAAGTTAGTAGCTGCATAATGTCATCAATGCATATTTGATCATAGGCCATCTTCATGGGATTTCTCTGTATATAACTAGAGGAGAAGTAAATACAGTATAACTATATTAATCTAGTGTTATTGGTTATAGTAGTTAATATAGAAGTTGTTAACAGCTATAATTATGTGATAAGGGATAAATAATCCACCTGTTACAGGCCGTCTTAAAAGGTTTCCTAAATGTGTCAAGATGTGAATTAATTCTACAATACTTTAGCTGTTCCAAACATACAATGTATTCACTCAATACAAATTATTTCATAATGTGTTTTATATCAAAACAGAAGTGTGAAGTGTCCTCCATAAATGCTTAATTGTTCATTAAAAACGTTTCAAACTTAACTCACATTAGATACATTTTTCTTATGGATATTTGAAGATATTTCTACTGCGTTTTTAGTTGCGTTTGGAAATATTTTCGTAAAATGTCTAAAAGACATTGAGATAAGTGGTTTTTGGAACAAAAAAAAATGTAATGTAGTATGTAGTAATGTCACTTTAACTTTATAGGACATTACATAAAACAAATATTTACTAGGTCAATTCTACTTAAAATGATTTTAAATACAAATGAATTGATTAATGCCTGTATTTATTGGGTTAAAATAAAAAATATTAGTCCTTAAGACTATAAGACTATAAATATGTTATAATTAGGTTTAAATTACATGTTGGATATTGAATAAACTATTTTTATATTTAATGACACAGATCCTTAGGAAGTAACATTTCAACATGAAGGCACAGAATTGATCATTATCATAAGCATGAGAATAAGGCCAACATTCCACTTACTATATGGTTTGAATAGTGTAGAAAGTAACTTGTAGCTTGTCTTCTTCTAGCGCAGTCCTCAACAGAGACATGCAGTCCTCCACAGAGACAAGCAAACTGCCACCAACTTTAAACAGGATGTAAATAGGTCAGCTTTAATTTTGTTGCATAAGCCCATGCAATACCTTCATCATCTGAGAAGGAACAGCTATCTATACCCCAACAATTGATTATTCATTTATTTTAAATAATTAACTAAAAAGTATGTTGCCTTCTTACTAAAATGTCACACATCATAAACACCAAAGCTTCCTCATTTCAGTAACTTCCTTACATATTTAAATGCTATACTTCCTTTATTTTGTTGAGGGTTGACCAACAGGCTGTGCGTTGCTCTTTCCAATGACGCTCAGGCCTTTGTTGTTTCATACACTTAAATACACAGTTTTGAAGTGACAACTAAAGTGTCACAATGAAACATTAAAGATTTATACAGGCCTATAGCAGCTGATCAAACTGTTAAATCACGTACACGAGTGCATCAACAAAATGTTTTGTGGTTTTGGTAGATTTTGACAGATTGACAAAAGGAATAGCAAGCAATTCATTTAAATAGACATGTGCACTGTGAGTACGTACACAATATATATAATTTGAATGGTCAGGAATTAAATATTGTGGTTTTACTACTGAATGTGTTCTTTACATTGATTTGGCTAAATCAGGAAATGTTTGCACGTAAGATACAGTCAACGTACAGTATGATCACATTTTAATTGTTGTATAATGTCCAGACATTGTATTTGCTTTATTTGTGTGTTTAACCTGGTATGTGACAGTACAGCCCTAGGAGATCAAAACAAATGGTTTTATCTTGTTATAGATCAAATTGCAACCGTGAAATAGACATCTTATGAAAACAAATACAAATGTATATACTATGTACTGAAGGGATGTGATTTGATTACTCAATCATGGTTATTTGCCTTTGGCAGACATGTCATACTTAATTTACTATTTCAGCTGTATTTCCTGTGCTCATTGCATCCCATGCCTACAGTAAATGTACCATTTGACACAAACAAAAGACAGTGCTTAATTTACATGTATCGCCCATTTCAACAATACTCAGCATGGGTCCCAGCTAAGGACTGGATGGTAGGATGTAGCTGTGCGATTGTATTCCCTGATACCCAGCTGTGTTTGCAGGTCTGCAGCTAAAGTCTGTGTCTACTGGACACAACCAAATTAACATTTACCTATGGGGGTGGCCATGACTGTTTCCCCTTTATTCTATGCTGTATAAAACTGCAAACATGCCTTTGTTACCTCAGAAAATGTTTTGGTGGAGCTTCATTCGTGAAACCACACATTTCTTATTAAAACAAAAACATTATTTTAAAGGGATGCATAAAAGAAGAAGTGCATACAAAGTGGTATGCCTTTTTTAACTTGTGGTTAGTTGGGTGGTTGGTTTCACAAGTGACTTCAGAAAGCAACTGTTCCGTATGGGCTATATGGGCTAGAATGTTAATCATGACATAATAATTGTGTATTTAAAATTTACATTTTCTCTGAATCTTTATCTGCTTTTCTGCCTCGTTGACTTTTTTAAAACATGCACAACTATACCTTAGAGATAAATACTGTTAAGTATGGGCAATATGACACCTGTCAGTCTTCAAGACATGCTTGTTATTACTGTTCTACATTTAACCACCAGGTGGCAGCACATAACATAGGGAGAGCCCAACCGGTAGTGGATCATACAATCATCTCATACAACCATAACAGTAAGCTATGTGCGTAACATTTTAAAACCAGATTGTTCTTCGACAACAGAGGTAAATAGAAGTAGCCTGCTAATAGTAGACCCATGAGCCCAGAGCCAATAACAAATTGCTCCTAACGGCCTTTCTAATCGGGGCTGGCGAGGAATGTGTAGTCACTACAGAATATAGTCTAAATAACATCTAGGCTACGTCCAGCCTCCATAATGTAAATAGGCATATAGGCCCTATTGCTGATATGCTGATATTTCCAAATAAAACTGCAATAGGCACTATAATGCTATAGCTGTAATTCAGTAATAATATTAATATTAATAATTAGTCTTATTATAATTTTATCAAAAAAAAAAAACAATATGTAAATATAAAAAACAAGGATGTTCGTTTATTAATGTAGCCTAGAGCCTCATATAGGCTCAGGGTGATCCTACTACACCACATCTTGACACTTTACTGATATGATATTCTTTGTTTATTTCAGGACATATTGAGACTGTTATATATAGAGAGCTATTTTGATACAGTTGCGATTTTCGGAGACTGCTGCGCCTTTAAAAACCTCCATCTGTCTGTTGTCTGTCTGTTGACGCTATCACGTTTTATGCCATATACTTTAAATGCCAGTTCCCGGCTAGAGTTTATCGTCTTAAAAAAGAGCATCCAGTCGGTTAGTCACACATAACCTACTATAGACGACGAGGCAGGTACAAATGAACAAACGACGGTGAAAAAAAAAGAAATGTAGCCAGATTCTGTAGCTATACTCACCCATAGATTACATTGGAATTGCATTGCACCATTCTCTCTCAGAAATCCTACATCCGTTGCGGAACATTTGAAATAGGACATAAACGTTTCCATCCACAACATGTACGCAGCTTGTATTGTATGGACCGTATATCCCAAAGATTGTGTGTTTATTACAATTATAACAATGCTCACAAAATCGAATCTCACCAACCACGCACACATACGTGGTTTGCACAGCAGGTGGGCTGCAGAGAATCTGCACGCCAAGTCACTACAGAATGTTGTTTAGAAGGCATAGCCTTCAAATCCATAGCAGGTGCATCATTTTAATATGTATACCTACTGTATAGGCTATACTCAAAAAGTGAATATTATCATTTTGTATAATGTGTAATATGTAATTGTAAAAAAACATATACATAAAATAAACCATAATGTGTTTGAAGAGATTGTGACCTGTTGTGTTGAAGTGCATTTTTAATCTCATAGCCTATTGCCTTAAAATAAATGTATACTGTATGTGTTCAGAGAGACCAACAGAATGATTATGAACAGACATATACGTGACTCTATGCACGCTTGCAAGCTTTTATACATTTACATATCTGATCCATGTGATCTTGCGTGTCTCATTAATTATTTCAATTGCTTGTAAGAAATCCACTTATACAATTGACTGTTTATGAAATACTTAACAAGTAACAATAATAATGTATGCTCCTTTTTATCCATTATTTGCTCATGGGAATATTCCAGTCAGTTGAGAAGCTTGATACTGACATCACCAGTGGTTCATGAGATTAGATGTACTAAACTGCTTTGGGTTGAGAATAGATACAATATGTGGATCAGTCTCAACATGGGGTCTGTAAATGCGGAAGCCTGCACACTTCCAACCTGTAAACATATGTTCTCTTAATATCTGGACATCAAATATTTGACATATCATGGCATGTATATCAAAAGAGTTATTTACGGTTTTAGGACAAATAGAGTTGTGTACAGTTTAAAAATTAGTTTTAATAAGGACATTTACCAGGTGTATACATACATGTATAGGGCCTATTGTATGTAAAAGGATTTGATACGTTTGATGGGTTTGCTTTGTATAGTATTAATTTACATTTTTCCCCAGTAGAAGTACCTTTTTCTCCACTAGAAATAGTGTATTATTCTCCAATGTACAGTAGGGAGAGATGGATGTTCTAATGTTTACTCATGTTTACTCATTCTTAACTTCATCCTCCCAACCCTCTAATTTAGAACAAATTGATTTACACGGGTAACTTTTCAACTTTCAAAACTGCACAGGTAACATTTAAACTTTTAAAACTGCTTAAACTTATATTGTCATTACTGACAATTGAAATAATGACAATGTAGATTGTATATCCATACACAATTGCAAGTGTGCCCAGCAGATTAAAAAAAATCTTGTTTAAAGAATACTTCTGTTCAATACAGTTTGGTTATACAGAAATGCAATTTATACTTTGCTTTGCAGTGGATGGCCGCAGCCTGCCGAACCAGTTAAGAATGAGCCGGAAGGGGCGGAGACGACATAGTAAGTGCCGCAAGAGCTCTAGCAGCAGTAAACGTGAATGGCTTTCAGAGATTGACCTTGAGTCGTGCGTTGAGGTTAATCCTGTGCCAGGTGTTTAAATTACAGTTTGGCTGCAGCTAAACATAGCCCCACAATTGATTTCCTATTTCAGACAAGGGAAGGATTAGCAGTAAGTATGTTTAATAAAAGTGTGAAGTGTTTTTGGAAGTGAATTTTCAATAAAAACAACTTTTTTGTAATGCTGGTTATGGGCCAGTGCTTTAAATACATGCCCTTGTGATGTTTTCAATATATTGTTTTTTTTCTTCTTCACAGAGAGTACATCATCACTTGCTATTCATAAGCACAACAAAAGCAATAGTTTCAGCTATAAGAATGACATCACTGAAAAAAGTGAAACAGACATTTTTGAAAAAGAAAATGTTTTATCAGCGTCAGACAAAGACAAATATGATGACGTATCAAGCAATGGGAAAAAGTTGAAAACGTCTGTAGAAAGAGAGGTGAAGATAATAACTACAGTTTCGATTGATCATCTAACAGGTTCATCTCCAAAAACTGAATTTCAGCACTCACACTCATAAGAGCAAAACTCAGATAATCTCTCCAACTCAACAATAGCAATCACAAACTTAGTAAAATTAAATTGCTCTTGCTCACACGCAACGCTTAAAATCCAAGACATTCGACTACTTAAAGTGTCTGGGATCAAGACCTCATTTGTTGCATCTGAAGCTGAGGCTTGTTTCAAAGGCCAGTGTGAAAGGACATCTCACTCATCCGAGGAGGTGTCTCAAAATGAAGTCAATCAAAATATACAACAACCCTGCAGAAGCTGCAAGTTTCATTTCCGCGACAGTGAACAAAGAGACAGTCAATCGAATCCCAAATTTGTCATTCCACCCACAGCTTATGAAAACTCATTTTGCTGCCAAATTTGTGATGATGACACAGGTGCAAAGCTGGCAAGTCAGTCACTAATTCCAACATCAACTCTGTGTTTCTCGCCTGAAAGGAAGAGCCCATCAATATGCAGAAACCTCAGCAGTGATTGGTTCTGTGCCATTCCCCTACCCAATGAATTTGGAGACATCAAGTGTACGACTTTAGATGACCTTACAGGTGACCTCGCTTCCTTGAGGATTGGTGCCTGTAGTTTCACTTGTGAGCAAAGCAGTTTTCAGTGCATGGATAACACAATATATGCTCAAGAACACTGTCTCATTTTCACTTCATGAGCATGAAAACGGCAACCAGGCATTATGCGTTGACCAGTTCTCAGAATGTGACAATGTTGATCCCGCGTTTATGAGACCCTCTTTGTCTGTCAGCCGGTCTAGCTTTACCAATAATTTTATCAACAACCATGAGAGAAAAACTCTGATGTGAAACAATAGCATTGCAATTTTACAACACAAAACGTGTACCGTGCCGAAAAAAAGACGGCAAACATACCCTGGAACGTCAGAAGGCACCCGTACGATGCAGGACGATTTTCCTTATAGGGAGTAATTTTCCTCAGGAACTGTCTCTTCTCTGATGGTGCAATATCGTCCTCATCGAGCTGAGAGACTAGGACGGTTCTACCAGGTCAATGAGTCATTGCCTCCATTTAATCCCAACATGTATGAGGAGAATCCAGATTTGTCCTCTACCGATGAACAGTTTCATGAACGTAAATACCAGCCAAGGCATCGTGAGATGGATTTAGAAGATTATCCTTATAACAATGATAATCAAGGGGACTATACTGACCAAGTGGAGCAGAGAGCAGAGAGTGGCTTTGAAGAAGAATTCATGGGTCCATTCTGTCACAGTCCAGGAACTTTTGAAGATGAACAAAGAACCTTAGTTATACAGGTCACCCC
This sequence comes from Amblyopsis hoosieri, assembly GCA_027564755.1. Lineage (NCBI taxonomy): Eukaryota > Metazoa > Chordata > Actinopteri > Percopsiformes > Amblyopsidae > Amblyopsis > Amblyopsis hoosieri. The sequence goes on along the minus strand of JAODUE010055701.1, from coordinate 1,020 downwards.
TCCTCTCACAGCAGCAGCTCCACAAAATTAACCCAAAACAGAATGATGATGAACAATGTCACCCTACAACAAGAAAACCAAGACCATGTAGCTAACATCCTCCCCGAAGAAAGACATCGTTCTGTCATGACTATTACAGACAGTGCATCTGAGCAAGGGTCCTTGCAGATGGATTGCAAGTCATCTGAGGGAGGTTCTGCGAAAAAACAAACAAGGAATGATGTCAATACAGTTTCAGAAGGAACTGTATTCTCTATATCTGACATGGATGTGGTCAGGTTAACGAGTGCTAATGGCACAGAGGAAGTTCAAGAGGTTATAAGCAGGCCTTCTGTACCAACCCATGGTCTCTCAGAGATGATTGAGACATACAATGATCAATTAGTAACCAGAAGAAAGATAATAAAAAGCCCAGAGAGGGGGATGATTGCAGTATCATTTTCTACTAATATCTCCTCTCATCAAGGACCAGAAACCCACAAAAAAGAGCTCCGTAAACATGACTGGGCAGAAAGACAGTGCAACCATAAGTCATTGTGTATTCATGATTTCTTTCAGACAAACATTCTACATCAATTTTGGGGCAACATAAAATATGTTTGAGATTATTAAAATTGTATTTTCAGCTCCTTCCTTAGAGCCAACGGAACACCTAAGACCTATTCACAAAGAATCAGACAGCAGCTCTAATGAGCATTGGGCGAGGAAACGAAAACTGTTTAAAGAGTCGAAGCAGTGGAGCTCTACGGGAGGAAGTTCCATAACCAGTGATATTACTGAGGAGTCAGGTATATGTTTGTCATTTAGAATGCTAGCGCCAAATGTTGAGCTCTTGGTAAAGGCAGAGCCATGGAAATAACAGAGTTACGCCAACGAAAGTTCGATATTGTCAACGGTCACGTGGTTCATGGAGAGGCAAATCCTATGGCAAAATAGTTCCCAGAAGTGCTTGGTGGGCAATTTGAATATATATATATATATATATATATATATATATATATATATAAACTATATATATAG
>JAODUE010055690.1:0-17336 GCA_027564755.1 Amblyopsis hoosieri | reverse complement strand
CGATAAGAACCGGAATCGATAAGCAGAATCGGAATTGGAACCGGAATCGATTAAATTCAAACGATACCCAACCCTAGGTGCATCACACTGCATCAGTGTAATATGCTAGCAAGACTAGCGTATAAGTAACACATGGGCTAGTGTGGTGTGGTGAGGTCTAAGCAGGGTAGGCATCATTGACGCTTGACTCTTTGGGATGAGGGGCAGGTAGACGTTATTAAAAAAAAAAGATGTTTTGACTTCAATACGGGCTGAGGGGCCACCTGATGACATTTGGGGAGTAGGCCTTTACATTAAGCAGGGGATATGGAGGTCCTCCTCCAGGAAATTGTGAGAGTCTAAAGGCCTACGGCCACTGAAGGCTTCGACGCGCATCAAGAGACAAAAGACAGAGATTATAAAAAAATCCTGGTGTCTACAGTGCAGTGCATATATGACTTTTTACAGCACTTTTATGCGGTGTTTGGGTCAAATTGACCCGTTTCATATTTTCACTGAAAGATAATACAAGGATAATGTTTTTCAACCTGCTACAATGCCCCCACACATGTATGCCCTTCATACAATGTTCAGATCAATGTGACCCGACCGAATACACCCAGAGACATAAAGTTCTATGACAGACACACAGACAAACAAACACACACCCTTACTCACTCACACCATAGAACTATGTTACATTGCTACAATCTAAGCACTGAGAAGCCATCAGCTCTTTTTCCCCGCTCTCTTTACCCTCTGTAGTGCTTGAACCTACACAATATTATTGTATTTTCTCACACTGTACCCCATACATTCACATCAGGGGAGGGACAAAGCAAATTATTCTATATCACTGAGTGTAGGTCACTTCAACTACAATCCTCCACCAGCAATGAGTATTATATAGAAATATTATGAGTCAACCAACCTCACAGCCACCTGGAGGATGGCACTTCACAACCAGCTGGAGGGTAGAACCCCACAGCCAGCGGTATGAAGGGCCACACAGCCAGCTGTAGGATAAGACATACAGCCAGCCGTAGGATGAGAACCACAGCCAGCCGTAGGCTTTTATGTCACAAGGTTTTATGCCACAAGTGTTTATTTTTTAAATTTTTTATAGATTGTTTCTATAAAATGTAACTTTATCACAAAAAAAACAAATAACACTTCCATTGGTAAATGTGATCTAGCAGAAGTTAATTGCAAACATTATATTCATATATTTTATTTATATTGTTGGGAATTGAGGTAAAGACGATGCGTTTAGGATGTCTGCAGTGCTTTGTAAAACCCAATAATTAATGTTTCAGGTCGATTTGACCCAAACACTTCCAAAGGGTCCAAAAACATAAGGGTTATATACTCCATATGACAGTATTTCCCATGTTTGCTGAGCAAGCATTTTGTGTATAATGAATTAAAGGCCCAAATATAGGCCAGCATGCTTCACTATATTTTGCAAAAGAAGTTAATCACAGAAAATAAACTGCTGCCGTCAATTTGTGAAAGCCTGATCTTCTCGTCTCACATGCACACACCCCGCCCCACGTGTGTGAAAAGGCACCCCACTGATGCATAAAGTACCACAGAAAGCAAAATAGGTGTAGGTGTTGTAGTTGGCAATTAGAGCTTAATGCACCGATCCAATATAGCAGGCAGGCCTATATTCGGTTATTTTAATTCCATTTAAGTGTTAGCAAGAGGGCAAGTATTATTTGTGTTTGTACCTGAATCTCCAGACACGGTCCTAATTGCAATTAAATGCCCTCAATTGACATGTAATTATACAGCATACTGTGTATACAGTATATATTGTATGCAATACAAATATAGATTTTTCTAAAAAGGTAAATCATTATGATGCAATTTCTTATTTTCTCTCGTATATGTATGATTGTGCTTTAAGATGGAAAAAGTATTAGTAGATTACTAAATGAATGGATGGAGTAATCGGTGGAATACTAAATGACTAAAGGAATCGATAGCTGCAGTCCTGACCATGTGACCTTCTCCAGGGCTGTCTATCTGGTGCGGCACAAAGAGACACGGCAGCGCTTTGCCATGAAGAAGATCAACCGCCAGAACCTGGCGCTGAGGAACCAGATCCAGCAGGCGTTTGTGGAGCGAGATATTCTCACCTTTGCGGAAAACCCATTTGTCGTCTCCATGTTCTGCTCCTTCGAGACACGGCGTCACCTCTGCATGGTGATGGAGTACGTCGAAGGTAATCTGAGTGGTGTGTGGTGAAGTCTCACACAGGCACAGGTGTGACGGAGATTGCCTGGAAAATCCAACTTGGATCAAAGCAATTTTGTGTCCTTGGTCTCGCTGTTATTCCTAGGGGGAGACTGTGCCAATCTGCTCAAGAACATGGGCCCGCTGCCTGTGGAAATGACGAGGATGTACTTTGCTGAAACAGTCTTGGCCCTTGAGTACCTTCACAACTATGGCATAGTGCACAGGGACCTCAAACCTGACAAGTGAGTCTGTATTAATTCAGTGCATGTACAGTTCTGCAATTACTAACTTTGTGGTGTAAGTAGCACTTTGTTGCTATTGGAGGAGCATCTTACAGGGGCTTTTAGTATTCAGTAGGTATTATTATGGGTGTTTCTGTGATTCAATTTGGATTTATTCATTATTATTTTACCATACCAAAAATGAATAATGGTAAAGCAAGCTGTACGAGAGGGGGTGTAACTGTTTGTGATGTTGAGAGGTCTTTAGATAACCACTTGTTTAACCCAATAGTTTGCTGATCACATCCATGGGCCACATCAAGCTCACTGATTTTGGTCTGTCCAAAATTGGCCTGATGAACATGACAACCAATCTCTACGAAGGTCACATGGAAAAGGACACCAGAGAGTTTATTGATAAACAGGTGTGTGGTCGTTTAGATGTTAGAAACCTTCCTATGGTTTAAAGCTCTTAGAAATGCAAGCACTTTGCTTGTATTTAGATTAACAGTCGATAATTTTCAGGATTTAATTATCTTAATAAGTAATGCATGATGTGAACTAATATATAACTGTCAGCCCTGATGACATGCTATAAGGTCATTATTCTAAAAGTTTTTTTTTTTAATGATAACTGTATATGGTATGTACAGTATATATATTTAAACAAGCAGTACGCTTGTAAGTCGCTTTGGAAAATGACGTCTGCAAAATGCTGTGAATTGATTTTAAATGTAAACATGAAAGATATTCTTCTGACAGCTATGTAATTTTGACTTGGGGTTTTAAGAAACCTATGTATATAATTGTAGCCAATAATTTTCCCATGGCTATTATTTAATGATTTTATTCACTTCTGTCATGTGTGTTTGGCATAGGTGTGCGGTACCCCAGAATACATAGCCCCAGAGGTGATCTTGAGGCAGGGCTATGGGAAGCCGGTAGACTGGTGGGCCATGGGTGTCATACTCTATGAGTTCCTGGTCGGCTGTGTCCCCTTCTTTGGAGACACGCCTGAGGAGCTGTTTGGACAGGTTGTTAGTGGTGAGCAAAATGAGCCTCTAGCAGTGTTTCCTTTGATGGAATAGCATGTAGTCATATCCTCTCATACATAAAGAAAAACCCAACTAAATCCTCATCAAAACCAAGTCAGGTGTGTGTGTATATTGTATTTAAGTATATCCCTTCATCAGGCTAAAGTCTATCCAAGTGCTTCATATGCCCGCAATTCACAATTTAGTGAAGGCACATAAACATTATGATAAAAGCCTAAAAAGGCATTGGTTTGTGCATACTTACACCTACTCCTGATTACAATTGTGAAAATCTCAGTGTCTCAATAGTGTCTCTGTTATGGACAGATGACATAATTTGGCCAGATGGAGACGATGCCTTACCTCATGAAGCTCAAGATATGATCACACGCCTTCTGAGGCAGAGCCCTCTGGAGCGACTAGGAACAGGTACAGCCATGTGGAAGTCTCTTTTTTTCTTCTCTGTTTTTCATCTTTCTATTTTCATGTGAGCAATTTTTCCACTTAAAAGTCAGCGTTTCTTCAGAGTGTAACTAAAGGTTTGCTTTGTGGCTATATTTAAATACTCCCCCTTGTTGCTTCTGCAGCTATTTGTCACAAGTGTGTGGGGGTTTCCCTTGCAATTAGCTAAAGAAAGGTCTTTGTGATGTCTAAGCCATTGCTTTAGGGAGAGTGCCTTTTTCTTTGCACAGCCAGGTTAATGCTGGTCCCCCTGTATGAGAAGTGGAAACGAGTGTGTCATCGTATTGTCTATGCTACCGTAATGAGTCAGTGCAGCATTTAAATAAGCTGCTATCAAATGTGATTTTGACTAAGTAAAGGATTACATCACATTTCCATTTCAGTTCTATTCCAAATTGACATTGATCATACTCATATAAACATTTAATCAGCGATGGTAAGCTAATACACTTTACGCTAATACACAGTTTGATTGCTGCCCGTTATATGTGCAGTAAATAAATGTGCAGTAAATAAGTGATTCCTCTAGAATTGTATTTTCGTGCTGATCCAATTTTTGACTGCTGATGTAATGCTCATCCTGTAGGTGGCGCTTCAGAGGTGAAGCAGCACTCATTCTTTATGAGCTTGGACTGGAATGGCCTCCTGCGTCAGAAAGCTGAGTTTATCCCTCAACTTGACGCAGAGGACGACACAAGCTACTTTGACAGTAGGTCCAGTGTTTCTTCTAGGTTTTTTTTTAAGCAGTGGGCAAGAAGGGTTTCTGTTACCTGAGTGTTGCACACATGCCTATGCTGGGGGTCATAGGTCAGAGCAGACTCCATATCAATAGGTCATTTTGGCGGTTGGGGGGTCTGGGGTGCTCCATTAGAAAATTGTGTAGGCTAAAGGAAAACAAAATATAGCCGGAATAGAATGCAGTAGGCCTAAGGCTCAGGCATTCTGTATTGCTTTCTCCTGTTGTTTAACGTCTCATTTAATATTATCCCAACTGAGTCAAAACAAACACGACCCTTCTGTCGTCCTCACATGTCTTTTGTTTGGGGCAGAAACCTCTTTAAATGTGGCACTGCAGGCACCTATTCACGTCAGGGATACATTAATACATTTTCATGTATTTATAAGCCCTGGCCTGCACTTTTAATAGCTCATAGTCTGTGTTCCAGTAAGATATTTGTTCATGTTAAAAAACGTAATGCATTTTCAAAACATTAAGCTTTGAGACTCTCCATGTCTTATATATTTGACAATTAGGTTGTTTTACTGACGTTTATTGAAGTAATGTTACCGGCGTATTGTGATTTACCAAGCTAACGTTAGCCTTCCTAAAGCTAGCACTGAACCAGAGAGAATATATGATATTTATAATGATAAAATCTTTGATCGGATAACATTAGCTAGAAGGATGATATAACATATAAGTAGCCTACTACTACTGCCATGTTTAGGTGATGTAGAACCGTAGAACAGGTATGAGGAGCACCGCTTTTTTAAAGCGCCGACTGACTACTTCATTAAATGTACCCTTTTCCTAGTTCTCTGGCAATGTTGCTATCCTCTGCTCTGTTTGTCACAGCCTGAGCAAATGCTGTAGGCTACTTGTGCATACGGGGCTGTGCAACGCATTGTCGTGACTCTTTATGATATTTCATACTATTCTGAAGGAGTGGCGCTCGTGATTTGGCAGTGGCGGGCCACCACAACTTAATGTACACAGCGGAAACACTGAGGTCTATATTCCATTCTCATCAGTCATTGTTGTTGTTAAAGTGTTTCTTTCTTGTGTGTTTCGACAGCTCGTTCAGAACGGTACCACCACTTGGCCTCTGACGAGGACGAGGAAACCAACGACGAGGAATCTTCCCTGGAAATCAGACAGTTCTCTTCCTGGTCACATCGCTTCAGCAAGGTCCCTATAGATCTACCGCTGGCCTAGTGAGCCTTGTGGGCTCGTCAGGTCACAGACCACATGCTAACAGCCCCTTCATGTGTCACATCGTGCAGGTGTACAGCAGCACGGAGCACCTGGCCACGCCCTCCTTCCCCAGTTTTTCCTCCGACCGCAGTCACAGTGAAGACAAGGATGACCGCTGGGACTGTGGCCGCCTCACGCCCTCCCCTGGGCCTGCAGACTGCCAGCGGCAAGGCAGCATTGAGCGCAGACACCCTGGGCACCTCGGCAGGTATGGCTGCCACAGTGTCCGCTCTCCTGTTTGATTCTGTTTGAGCGTACAGGGCACTACAGTATTCAGTAACTAGTTACAGTACTTGCAGTACAGGGACTGTAGAGTGGTTAGCACGCTCAAAATATTGATACACCCGAGTCGCGATATTACGTTGCCCGATACTGTATCGATTCTCTAAAACACTATTTATTTTAAAGGCACCATGTACAAAATATATTAACCTCAAAAGAGAGGAAAGATGCTTGTTACCAGATTTAGCTTTAAGCTCATTTCCATCTGCAGTCCCTGAGCAAGTTTACATAAATGTTTCTGTTATTATTTGCAGTGGTGCCGCAATGCTATGACAGCTTTGCACAATTTAAAAATGTCAATATATCTCCTCGCTTACAGTATCACAATATATCGTACTGCAATACAAATACAATACGTATCATATCGCCAGATTCTTGCCGATGCACAGCCCTAATTGTCTCTCCCTGCTGGTGCTTGGCTAGCTACCTCCGTCCTCGGGCCTCTTCCAGCTCTTCCCAATCGGAGCGCAGCACTAGTCCCCTGGTGATGAGCAGCACGCACAGCCTGGAGACCATGCCCCGCTTCGCCTTCTCCACCGACGACGAGGGTAAGAGCATGCACGAGCGTTATCGGTATGCTAAAACCGTTAGCTGCCAGTCCTGCCCCCCCCCCCCCTTCCTTCCCAAATGCATTCTGGGGCTAAAACTGCAGGTAAAAGTACACGCCTTGTAATAATGCAAAATGCACTCACCATTGGCATGCATTTCTTGATAAGAAAATCTATAATAAAGGTGTCCTTGAGTGCATTGAAAGGTGCCTATAAGCATCATGCCTTATTATTACTACTACTATTTTTATGTACATTTCAGCTGAGGTGGTGGTGTCTAACCTGCGGAGGATCAGGATCCGCAGCAACAGCACCGGAGCTAAACACTCTTCGCCCAAGGAGCCCAGTGTTCCCCGCCGCTTTGGGAACCAGCTGGAAACACCAGACAGACAGAGGCTGCCCTGTGGCGGGAAGGTGCCCAAGTCAGCGTCAGTCTCAGCCCTGTCTCTCATCATCACCTCAGGTCAGGGGGTTCACCACATTGTTGCGTACCTGACGTGCATGCATAAGCAAAGTGTTGGTTACATCAAGACAAGCAAAAGCTAAAGAAAACTGAAGGAACAAAGAGTACAGTCTGAGATCTACCAGAGGAGAAGTGAGGAGGGTTGAGGGAAGATGCAGAATAATGGATCGAATAAGATGTTATTATTACTGGTTCAGCATTTACCCTGAAAGGTCCGAACTATGGAAGATTGGGCTTTCTGCTGAGCCGTTCCCAGTCTGTGGAATGCTCTGCCTGACCACCTAAGGACACCACAGACTGGTGCTTTTTAACACGACCATAAAACCCACTTTTTTAGATATTTTTAACAATTCCATACACTCTTCATTGTCCTCTTGTTTGTTATATATGTATTTGTATTATGTTGTGTTTTTCTTTTTTTACAAACCAACAATATGTCACATTCCTGTGCTGCATCTCTGCATAATTGAATTAAACACACATCCGTAAGCTACTACATGCTTCATAGGCTACTATGTGCTACACACGTTGGTTAGCATTGCGAGAAGCTAATATGACTGGCTTACTCAACTTTCAATATTCCACAATATACAAACACATTGCATTGGAACGTTTCCTAATATACACATTCATATAACACTGATTAATATTAACACTTAATGTCAGGGACTCATACCTAAAAGGGGGGAAGTATTTGCTAGAGAAATGCATCGTGCATGCACTGATTGAAGAGAGAAAGAAAGGCGAGTGTTTCCCCTGCTGGAGCCCTCCGGTAACTACACCACTTATACGCAACACTCTCTACTGCAGGTGTTAGGTTTCTGTGCAAACTGTTGCACTGTACTGCAACAGACAGTGGCAATTATAACCATGAAATATAACAAAATTAAACTATAGCTTTAGGGAAATGCTAAATATCAATGTTACCATAATGCTTACTCTAGCTTGCTAGTATTACTGCCAATTACTCCATCGACCACACATGTGCCTTTACCGTCTCACCTCCAGACGACATGCCAGGCGGCCTCCAGCCCAGCCCCATCTCCCCCCGCTCCCTGTCCTCCAACCCCTCGTCCCGGGACTCGTCGCCCAGCCGCGATCTGTCCCTCAGCTTGACCAGCCTGAGGCCCCCCATCATCATCCACACCTCGGGGAAGAAGTACGGCTTCACCCTGCAGGCCATCCGCGTCTACATGGGCGACAGCGACGTCTACACAGTGCACCACATGGTCTCGGTGAGGCTGCTCACTCGCCTGCTCTGGTCCTGGTCCTGGTCATAGTCTGGTCCTGGTCATAGACATAGTCATAGTCCTGGTCATAGACATAGTCCTGGTCATAGACATAGTCCTGGTCATAGACATAGACATAGTGCTGGTCATAGACATAGTCCTGGTCATAGTCATAGACATAGTGCTGGTCATAGACATAGTGCTGGTCATAGACATAGTCCTGGTCATAGACATAGACATAGTGCTGGTCATAGACATAGTGCTGGTCATAGACATAGTCCTGGTCATAGACATAGTCATAGTCTGGTCATAGACATAGTCATAGTCTGGTCCTGGTCATAGACATAGACATAGTCTGGTCCTGGTCATAGACATAGTCTGGTCCTGGTCCTGGTTATAGACATAGTCATAGTCTGGTCCTGGTCATAGACATAGACATAGTGCTGGTCATAGACATAGTCCTGGTCATAGTCATAGACATAGTGCTGGTCATAGACATAGTGCTGGTCATAGACATAGTCCTGGTCATAGACATAGACATAGTGCTGGTCATAGACATAGTCCTGGTCATAGACATAGTCATAGTCTGGTCCTGGTCATAGACATAGACATAGTCTGGTCCTGGTCCTGGTCATAGACATAGTCATAGTCTGGTCCTGGTCCTGGTCATAGTCTGGTCTTGGTCCTGGTCATAGACATAGTCATAGTCTGGTCCTGGTCCTGGTCATAGTCTGGTCCTGGTCATAGACATAGTCATAGTCTGGTCCTGGTCCTGGTCATAGACATAGTCATAGTCTGGTTGTGGTCGGTCCAGGCTGTTGTTGGTGTAATAATCCAGTATCAGAGAACACTTCTTCCAGTAAAGGTGAAGTGTTGGGCTAACAAGTGTGTGATGTTACAGATTTCACATCTTTTACTATGTTTGGGAGTTAAAATGACACTGAATCCATCGAGTAAAAAGTCTACTTTTACTACTTTTCCCCAATGCTTCTCACAATGCTTTCATATCAGTGATATGAAAGCAAATGGTGTTTTTCTCCCCTATTTAAATGTAATTCTAAACTACCTTGTACTGGTGCTGTTTTGTATGACGGGTGTTATTATAAATAGAGGGTGTGAAGCACTTGGTTCATACAGTATGTGCTGCTCTTGCTGCTAGAGCGTGGAGGAGGGCAGCCCTGCCCATGAGGCAGGACTCAGGGCTGGAGACCTCATCACCCACGTCAATGGAGAGTCTGTCCAAGGCCTGGTCCACCCTGAGATGATAGAGCTGCTGCTGAAGGTGAGGTTCACACATTGTTTTCTTTGTGGTGTGATATTACTTACATCTCTGTCAATGTGTACCATGCATTGTGCTAAGGGTAGCAACATTCTACACATACAGCTTTTTACAATGTGTTGTATTCTAGTATTGTTGAGAATGAAGTGAGTGATCAAATGGTTGGCTTTGTGTAATTGCAAAAGGGTACAGGGTCTGTTTAGACCTTTATTTTGGGTCATGGCTTCAACTGTGTTTTTTCATTTTAGAGTGGCAACAAGGTTACCCTTCAGACCACAGCACTTGAGAACACGTCAATCAAAGTTGGTCCTGCTCGAAAGACCAAACACAAGGGGAAGATGGCCCGCCGCAGTAAGAAAAGCAAGCGGAGAGACACCCACGACAAGTAAGAATAGCCTCAGTGCACCTTATTTATCTCCGTGGGAATTCATTTCCTTTAGAATTATTCTCATGTTGGTAATATACACACAGACCAGTTGTTGGCCAGTGATTATTGCACGTATTTTTGAGTTTTTGCTCCCTCCCTTCCTCTTCCAGCTATGTAACCATGATATGAACCACACCAAGGATGGTTTTAACATCTTTTTCAATAGCGTTACCTTTAGCATCCAAACGGTCAACCTTAAACACAGATAGATAATGCATTACTACTCATTCAAATGAAAGTTTGAATGAATGATGAAAAAGAAAAGAAAAAAAAATCCTTTAAAAGTATCCCCCCACACATTGACAAGCACTGTCCTAGAGCTGACGCTACCCTGAATGACTCCCCACCATGTGTGTTACCAGTGGTAACGGCCTTGTCTCGTCCCCCATGCAGACGTCGCAGCATCTTGAAGAAGCTCTCCAAGCAGAGCACGGTCATGCACAGCAGCCGCAGCTTCTCCTCGGGGCTCCATCACTCCGTCTCCTCCAGTGAGAGTCTGCCAGGCTCCCCGACACACAGCCTGTCTCCCGGGCCCTCCACACCCTGCCGCAGCCCTGCCCCAGACCACCAGGCCCAAGGTCAGACCCATGTGACCCCATGTCAGGCCCATGTGATCTCTGGTCCAGAGTATGTGGGCGGTTGGAAATCCCGCTCATCGCTCTTAGAGTGAAGTCTACGCTCCGCTCCACCTCTTCAATTCTTTCCATACCTCTCCGCTCAAAACCGCTCTTCGCTCAAAGGAAACAAAATTGCTGTTCCAAATTTGCTCCATTAATTTGTGTTTAGTCATAATGCAAAACAGACTTGTACAATTTTGTGATGATGTAGACATATAATTTATGTTGTATAGTTTAATAAGAACACGTATACCTTGCTTACAAACACAATCTCTTATTCTTTACTGCGTCACTGCACTTCACTACAGGTATAGCTGTCCAACCTTTCCTAGGTAGACAGCGCCAACCACAGGTAAGGGGTATAATTACACGTGTTAAAACTACCACACATCACACGCTATGATCACACAGCTACGATGGGATGAGCATGTCCTGGCCTCGTGATCGGCTGCTCGCAAAAATCTGAGCGGTACTTAAGTGATTGAGCGATAGCATTCTCGACCGCTTCTCGCTCCAGTCAAATTGGAATCGCTCCACACTTTGCTCGCTCGCACTCCTCTCCGCTCACATACTCTGCTCTGGTCAAGCCCATGTGACCCCATGTCATGCCCATGTGACCCCATGTGACCTCTGGTCAGACCCATGTGACCTCATGTCAGACCCATGTGACCCCTGGCTGTGCATTGATCTCATTTAAAATGAACCTGCTTATTGCATTTACACATAAACATAATTGATACAAAATACACTCAGCAAATATAAATACACAGCTGTGCAGTTGTCACACTGTTTAATAAGCATCTTGATCTGCCACACCTGTCAGATGCATGGATTATGTTGGCAGAGGTGAAGTGTTTACTGATACTTCACCTCATTTGTGAACAAACGTTGAGAGAAATATCCAGTTTTCCACATCTTAGACGTCTAACAGTAGATGTTGGACTTCAACTCGTGAGCTATGTGAACACGTTATTACTCATGCAACACACGGCACGTGCTGCTTGCCGCCACAGGCTTCTACCGCAGGTGCGTTCTGATTTGGCCAACGTTTGCAACAGTTTTCCGTTTGCTTCGAGTTCGCCGCGAACGTTTACGAACATCAAACGGTTTGAAGAGGTAGTTGGTTCTCGGCGCCCGCACAGCTGGACGAGCGGTGACAATTAAAATCTAACACTTTTTGAATGTTTACACACGACATAAAACGTTCACTACTGAACACACCTCGCATTTGCTTCCCCTGCTGTGCTTGACGCCACTGTCCTCCTCCCTGCGTCCCCAGACTCCATCTCCCCCCAGAGCACCTCCCCCTGCTCCAGCTCTCCCAGCTCCCCGGCGGCCCACATCCGGCCCAGTTCCCTGCACGGCCTGGGCTCCAAGCTGAGCACGCAGCGCTACGCCAAGGTGGGCCGCCGCAAATCCACCAGCAGCATCCCGCCGTCCCCGCTGGCCTGCACCACCACCACCACCACCTCCTCCTCCTCCACCGCCTCCCCGCCGGCCTCCTGCTCCTCCGCCCAGCCCGTGTCCCCGCAGCGCTCCCCCTCCCCGCTGCCGGGCCTGGCCAAGGCCCTGCAGGCCTACCACAGCAAGACCCTGTCCCCCCCAACTATCGTACGCCACATGGTGCGGCCGCGCAGCGCCGAGCCCCCCCGCTCCCCGCTGCTCAAGAGGGTGCAGTCGGCGGAGAAGCTGTCGGCCGCCTACCACGCCGACAAGAAGTCCTACGCCCCCCGCAGGCACACGCTGGAGGTGCCGCTGTACGGCGGCGACGGCGAGCTGCTGCTGGAGGCGGAGGGGGGCGGCGGGGGCTGCTGCTACGGCCCCAGGCTGAGGGACCAGGCGGGGGAGCGCTCGAAGCAGCTGGTGGTCATGCGCAAGCTCAACCTGTCGGAGCGCCGCGACTCCTTCAAGAAGCAGGAGGCCGTGCAGGAGGTGAGCTTCGACGAGCCCGAGGAGAAGTGCGGCCCCACGGTGACCGTGACCGGCCCCGCCCAACACTACCAGCAGGAGCTCCGCGCGCCCTGGCCGGGCGGTCGCTCCCAGTCCAGCGAGGAGGCGCCGGAGCCGGAGGTGCCCGAGGCAAGGAGGTTCACCCTGGTGCCGCAGATCGCCGTGCAGGCGTCCACCGAGAGCGAGGAGCAGGACGAGTGGGAGGTGTGCTCGGACGGCGAGGAGGACACGTGCGAGCCCGCGCTGACCGCCGCCGCTGGGAACGCCGCAAGCTCGGCAGACACATGCGGGGAGAGGTCACAGAAAGGTCACCTTTAAAAGAAAAGAAAAAAAAAACAGTAAAGACAGTTAAGAGTTGGTGACTCACTTCTGCTGTCGCGCCTTTTTCCGTTTTCCTGCAACTGTGACGTACGATACGTAACCGTTGAAAGGGAAATTGTTGCACGAGCCCATCTCCATCTGATACAGATACCTTCACACATATTTTAGTGTTGCGAGGAAACTTTTTTTTAACTGTAAATAGCTGGTTCCAGTAACTGCAGACGGTTGCTGGTCTTATTTATTACATTTGTACGTCTTTGTTAAATGTTGATAATGAGAGATGTGGCAGAATGGCCCGCTAAGGCTCAAACATGCTATGTTTTCATACAGCATGGTACTGTGTCTTCTGACAAACATTTTCTATAAATGTCTATTTTTTAAATGAAATGTCATGGTACAGACTAGTTTGATAATGGGTAGCATTATTTGTTTAAGGACCAAAAGGCACAAATTAGTCACTGAGTTTAATACTTTTTATTTTACTTTATGATAACTTGAAATTAAAAAAATGAAAAGTGCAGCTTCCAGCAGTGTTTTACTGCAATGGCCCTGATCTGAACAAACCTAACAAAAAAGAACCTAACTACACAACGGAGCATAGTTTGTTTACAAAAAAAGTTACTTGAAGATGGTGTTGATTAAACTATGGTGTTATGTGCCGTGATGTCAGTGTCACCTTTTCTAAGCCATATTTTCTGTCTTTTTGTTGAAAACTTTAGTTCACCAATTTCCTCAGTGTTTGTGTTCTGGGCACTCATGTCATGTGATATATGCTGTAGCTTTTTGGTGTACAGTTTGATACCATGTGCCACAGAGTCTGATATCTATCATCTGTTGTAATTGAAAGTGGTTTTACTTAATGTTCTCAAACACTGCTACACCGTCGCCGTGAGACATTTTTTTTTTTTTTTAACTCCAGTAAATAAGCATGGGTTTTTCAGGACAATCTCAGAGCAGCCAAATTAAGTCTTTAAGAGTAGTGCGTGACTATGTACTGTATAGAGCAAATAACATGTCTAAAACACTTGCCAAATGATGTTATATTTACTTTTTTAATAAATTTGCATTCAATGCTCTCACATATTTGGAATAGAAATAGCTTTTTCAGATGTGCATGCAAGATGCACTACAACTAACATAACCATTCCTTTTTAATGTAACATGTAGTGATGTTTACAAGGGAGGTTTAGAGGTGCACTAACTGACATGTAAACTGGAAACAGTTGAGGAACACAAGTACCTTTCAATAAAAACCCAGGTCTTTATTTGGAGGGATGATTTAAGTGTTTGTATTGTACGTACATATTTATATGTATAAATGAATGAGACTATGTTAAATCCAAAATGCATTATTGGTATTGAATGGATAATATGCACACTAACTTTCATGGTATCACGTTTTTAGGAGCTGTGAACTTTGGCGAACTTAAAGAATGGGCTTTTTTTTTATGATCAAATTGGAGACATGTATGTGGCATTGAGAGAAGTCTTTGTCATCCAGTAGGAAATGTATGCACTATATTTTACTGCTACAGAAATTGCTGTTACAGTTACAGACTGTCCTACCTGTCAATGGCTGTTTTACTGGCTTTTTCTGAGCCCTTAATTTGTTTAGACAGTGCTTGATATGTTTTTCTTCCTTGTTGTAATCCTAAAGAAATGTCTTCAGGCTATTTTTCACAGTAGAATTGTATTGATTAAGTACAGTGGCACAAAGAGGAACGTAGTTGGAGTCTGTCAAAATAGTTTACAATGAACAATGTTCCTATTTACATGACCTGTTTTATATTGTGTTTCTCTGACAAACTTGCTCTTTGATACTACGATAGAAAAGTACAGATGTAGGAATTACATATCATTTCGTTAAATCTTCCTTAAGAGCAAATGGGCAACTTTAACTACTGTACATGTGCATGTTGGTTATTCTGCTCATTGCATGCTGCATGAAATAAGCACACATCTGTAAAACTTGACTGCATGGTATACTGGCAGTGGCCGTGTGTTCTCTTGTGCATCAAGTAAAATTTGTACATCTGTTTTACTCAGACTTACACTGGTGTTTATTTATAAAATGTATTCCAGTATAGTATTTTTTGTAGCTTTTTTTTGCAAAAATGCAAGAGTTTAGAGAGCATAGCATATAAGGCCATATTCACAGAAAGACATTTAACAGAATAAAACTGACTTAACTTACAAAGAACATACAATAAGCATTCAAAATGAAAGGGTAAACAGTTCAATCAATTTGGTAAGATTCAGATCCAACTGGACGATAGTAGTTCCAGTAGGCATAATCTTCAGTAGACCACTAGATGGCGTTGTGAATGAACTTACTTTAATTCACTACGTACAATACATTTGGGAGAAGACTAATGGTAGATGGCAATTCTTTTTATAAATTTAAGAATTAAAGAAAAATCTGTTTTACTACTATATAAGTCAGTCTACACAGCATTTGACTGCCCTACCAATTTGCGTTTCTGTCATGTGACAGACCACACCATTTTTTTTTTAGGTTTGAAGACCACATCATGTGCCTCTAGACTACTGTACCGAGACAAATTTGCCCAAAAGTGATCACGGTATGAAAAAGTGCATTTTATATTCCCACATTTTGAACTGTTAAAAATTAATGGATTAATTATAATTTAGAGCACAGAGGAGGTGAAATACTATAAATTAAGGATAATTTTAAAATATATTAATTTTTAGGCGGCTTATAAACCATCGTGTTAGTTGAACTACAGTATATTTTCGAAATATATATATATATTGTGTATATTTAATGTATAATGTGTAAATTGTGTGTTTGTTTGCTATGTCAAATATCCTTGTTTAGCATAGATATTTCGAAAATATATACTGGTAGTCTAACTAACATGATGGTTTATATAGGCCGCCTAGATTAAAAACATATTTTTTAATTATTCTTAATATTTAGTATTTCACCTTTTCTGTGCTATATTTATACCAGATTTTACCAGATAAAAATGTGGGAATATAACCATAAAATTAACTTTTTCATACCGTGATCACATTTTATCAGAAAGTCACTTTTGGGCACGACACCTGCCTGTCTGTCGCACAGCACTCCTCTATAAACGTAGGTAAAGTTAGTTTCATATTCAACATATTACAGTACGGTACGGTAAGTAAATTCAGCAATAGTATACGGTATACGGCAGTAATGTTACCACTCACTCGTATTTAACTTTTAGGCTTCAACTTTGTGTTTCTTTCTCCGGTCGCATTGCTAGTGCTTTTTGTCATATAGCCTGCCGACCGTCCAAGATAGAGGTGAGGGACCAGAGTTTCCTACTAAAGGGAGGGACTATGGGAGGGACAGACGTCTTCAATGCCGTACATGCGTTTGATAGCCTAGTGCTGATGTGAAATTATAGCTAGCAGCTATAATTATTATACTATTCAACTATTGGGCTAAACTACACTACCGGAACAGTAAATAAAAGCACTGACAGGAGAAGTCTAACCTGAATGCATCAGAGAGATCAGTAACAATACAACATTTTATATATTTATTAACATGTAAAATGTATTAAAAAAGAAAGATCAATAGGCAAATAGGCCCTATTCTCAATTCTCAAATATATTTCTTTATTCAGTAATCAAAGCCAATATTATGTAATTAAAATAGAACTATACATGCCAGTATGAGCTGCTATCTGTCCTTAGCTATTCTTTAATGTTTGTTTCACATCTGGCTTATTAATGCATAAAAAGCTTTACATTCCCCAAATGATGTATGAATCCTGGTAATAATAATAATACTAATAATACATTTAACTAATCAGTTTGGAAAGTAGGCAAATAATCAGATTATTCTTACAATATTCTTACAGTAGACTACAGCCTCAATTCTACTGGTTTGGCCTATTGTGAACAAGGGCGCAAAGATAATATTTTGTCTTCAGTCCTTTGATGACATGTTTTGAGCCAATGAACCTACTTCCACACGACTTCTCAGCAGTGGTTATAACATTTCGTGACAAGACATTGTACGTTTTCGTGTCAGTGCTCCTGTAACCATCATCTGTGAAGTGAGATGCAACACTAACGCTTTTCAGGGTCAGAGGTTCTCACTGCCTGGATACATACATTCTAATATTAGAACGTTTCCTTGATTTGTTAGCAGAATCTCAGCTGATTCCCCTCCACATGGCAACAAACTGCCCAATAGGATATCAAGAGACCACTAAGCCTATGACTAAGCCCCTCATTCTGTGTAGCAACAGTGGCTTCCCTCCATCATTTATTTATTTATTTATTTATGACAGCCCCCCCCCC
>JAODUE010055679.1:0-17336 GCA_027564755.1 Amblyopsis hoosieri | reverse complement strand
CCCCCCCCCCCCCCCCCCCCCCCCCCCCCCCCCCCCCCCCCCCCCCCCCCCCCCCCCCCCCCCCCCCCCCCCCTCAAAAACTGACACACCATAATTGTGAAGCTGTCAGTCAGTGTCCTTATTCTTCCATTGGTAGTGATAAGGTACAGTGGCAACACACACACACACAGGCTTATTAAATTCCCCATAAAGCCTATCTTTGTGTGACAAGGCAGAGGGCCCTTTGTTAACATGCCAGTTTTATAGATGTGTGAAAAGGCCACATTGGCTGTTGTTCTCGTGCAGACGGACTCAGTATGCTCTTCACTGCAGAGGACTTGTTAATGATAATACGGCAATTGTGCTGCACTGTGACAATGAGGCCATTATCGGCGTTCCCTTGTAACGCGCAGTGCAAGGGACCGTACTTGGCGACATTGCTTTGAGACGTGACGGCATACGAATGACGTTTCACGCGCATGCACCAGACCAAAAGGCGAACGTCGTTTCTCTGTTTTAATAGCAGATTCTGGATGATGTGGCGCTCATAATTAGACAAAGGAAAATGCATTAACCGCGTTGCCTTTCCACTGCAGCGTTTCCTCTTTACCCTTGTGATCCCTTGGCTTCAATCAGACTGGACACGGTGTAGCTCTCCGCAAATAGCTGTGCATAAATAGCAGGCATTGTGTCCTGATTGAGGTTGAGGAGTCCCCTGTCGCCCACAGCCAGGAGTGTATCAGGGAAAATCACACCGTCATGGCTTATGCTCACACAGCCTGAATATAAGCAGGTTAGCCTGTGTATCAGCAGATGAGCCTGTATATACAGTAAGCAGGTAAGGGAGACATGCTGGGAATGAATGGGCAAACAAGAATGAATACATGTAATGACACATGGCATGAGGACAACAAGAAATGGAGAGCTTTTTATTTGTGCAAATAAAAATGAAATAGGAGACAAATGAGGGAAAAAATAACTGAATATTTAAACCAATACTATGACATACTGTAAAAAATGTTGCGTTACATTGTGAGCTGATTTTATTTGAAATAAAGTGTAAATATAACGTTGCTGTTTAGATTGTATACAAGTCGTGCTATTTCCATCTGATTGTCTGCTTCCATTGCACATGATGTTAAGGAGTCACATTCACAATCACTGTGACGTCTTCATGGTGTCGGGTATGGTTCAAAGCTAATTACAGAGCATCTGCAGTGCATATGGTATCAGAAAACAGCTATAATTAGATGTACAGTACACAATGAATGTCAAACCAGTAGACCTATGTCTATTATTAAGCATCGAATACCTTTTGCAGAAGAAAACGGCAAACGCTTGGGCCTCCTGATTAAAGGTTTGCGTGCATTTGTGCGTGACCTTAAAATGTGTTTTCTCCTTTCTTGTCCTAATCTCATCTCATCTCTTCCCTTCTCTGTTTGTCTTCAGAAGCAGGTTTCTGAATAATGGTCGATTCATTAAGAGTCTTTCGCTATCTGGTTCTATCTCAACAATGCATTCTGGAGATGCGAGCACTGAATATAAAGGGGGCTTGATCACACACTAAATAGGAAACGTCTTCGTCACCTTGTCAGGTTTAACGTGTTGAAAGTGTTAATAAATTGGGTCCAAGAAGATAAGAGAAATGTTCACACGCATTAGCGATTACAAGCTAATGGCTGATCAGAAGCTGCCATGCTAATTAAGTCCGCTGAAAACAAACGGATCAATAAGCAGCAGCTAGCCCTTAAAGACTGAGGGATTTGTCAGGTTAAACCTCATGTCCAGCTATACAAACCAGAACAACACCACCCGCAGCTTTCCTGTCCGTGTCTGCGGAGGAATTGGTGTGCCCTTTAAAGAGACTTACACTTCTGACCAAAGAGATACACTGTATAATGTCACAAACCACCTTATATAATGAATCGATGCAACTTCTGTGTGTTGCTGCCTCCTCTGTCTAGCACTGCGCTCCTTCTCTATAATGTTGACATTTGGCTCAAAGCCGATCGATCTGAGCTGGGAAGGGGAACTGCATGCCTGGCAGATTGACATGGGGTAACAAACCACAAACTCTAGGGATTGTTTTTAGGCTGAATTGTCATGATCAATAATTATTTGACCTCACTTATGTTCTCATCATCTCTAGAATTATACCTATAGCATACCTAATATTCCCCAGTGCAATGGTGAGGGCTTTTTGCAACGCTTGTGTACTGTATATGCAGCAGATCATCAAGAATCATTTTGAACTCACTGTTTTGGCCATTGCTGACTGAGATCGAGATTATGAATGGTTTAGCAAAGGCGACACATATTCCTTAGAATAACAATAAAAATGCCCAGTGTTTGAGTTGTAAAGAAGAATCATTGAACTATAATGTGATAGAGTATCACGGGTTAACTTCACTCATACACCCATATCGGTGCATTTCTTATTGACTAATACATTGCAAACATTTGTGCTGTGGCACAGGCCTGCAGCTAGTTGACTCTTGCCATGTGAATATGTACAGGAACAGACCCTGAATAATGTAAGATATATTCCACTAAGGTGAAACTCTTGCTTTCCTTTGACGGGAAGCCAAATCCTTAGATGCAGGAAAACACAGTGCACCATCGGCTTCCTATAGTTACCTGGATACACACCGCTGAACGTATGAAAACCCAATGTAAGCAAAATGCATTTCATATCATGCTATACCCAGTTAGAGGACGGGAGGTGGAAGGGGAGAGAGCGGGATGGGGGCTTAATGTCAGATGGACCTGGCAAGCCTCCATCCAATATCTGAAATGAGAATGGGTACAGCTGATGAGTTGTAAATCAGGCACGCTGAATGTGGAAATCAATGTGGCTGTCAGATTTAATGTCACATTTTGTTTCCTGACAGCTGCCTGATCGAAGGGTGGCAGAGGGGTGTGTTCTTGTGTGTGTGGGGGATCAATTCATGCATATTCAAAAGGGGGCGGGAGCACTCGCGTCACTAGCCAAAATGTTCCCGCTATGTGATTATTAACAGGTGAAGAGAAGCTCGACGCATGAGCTCTTAGTCCTTCAAGGGGAAAACGGAAAAAGATTCTCAGTGTAGTGTGATGAAGAAAATGCGAGTGAGAGGCAGGGTAATTGCGTAGATGGCGTATCCCCACCAAAAGAGATCATTGGGAAAGATGCAAATTGCGATATGAATAGAGATCGTGCCTGCTCCCCTGACGGAGGCAAATACATTTGCCTCTTATTTGCATGTGCGTGAACAACAATTCTATTTGGCTTTGGCACAGTAGAGTATATTTTCACACTTTCAAAAGGCTTTCATGGTCACGTTTGAAAACGAGAAAAGAGGATCAAAGCGAACACATTTACATCTTTGTCTATTCAGACATTCACATATATTTTTGTCTCCCTAAGCAATGCATTTACCGTTTTGTGGGGATGGCTTTCTCTTTTAAAACTCAATATTAATTTAATAGCTGCCAAAGTGACAGCGTATGTACTTACAGTGTTCTGCACTAAATGAGAATAATTGTCAGTTATTTTGTCTTCTGCAGAACAATGTTTCTTGCTTAATTTGTAACACACACACACACACACACACACACACACACACACACACACACACACACACACACACACAAGTTCCACTCACATATTTCATTGGATGCAGTTAATTACCAAGGACTTCTGTGTATATCCACGATGAAAGGAATGTACTGGAGACACAGCACAGCTTGTTTGCATACAGATGTGTACCCTGGTTTTACAATTGTAGTCCATTGTTAATCTTCAGTTTTTCTGCTCAACAATGTTTGTGGCACGAATACATAATTGTTCTTCAGCGAAACAGGACAGTGCACAAGCCACCCTTGTGATGTAACCAACAGCTATAGGTATCTTTACAGTATGTTTTCGGTATTGTTTCGTTTCAGGGAATTCCGAAAAACGCATATCAAAATCCTCCCCTGCCCTCAATTTTAATTTCTGCTAAAGCCCATCTGATCTCAAACAAATGTTTACTTTACATCGTGTCATTGTATTTCCACTAACAGCAAATTTGATGTTTCCTGAGCTGTCTGTACTACAACCCCACACACACACACTGTTTGCCTGGTTTTCATGTGATAGAAAGGGGGAGTAAAATCTTGGCACTATCTGTGTCCCTGGGCAAGCTCAGAGCGCTGATGGTGCTGGTACATTATGGGGGATGAGCTGGAGGTTTTACTGCCCTGAAGTGCAGAGCGAACTCCCCTAACCCTCCTTGGAATCGACCTGCTCTTTCTTTTTTATGAGAATCCAAATGCTTTCAGTGGTATTGAACTAGCATGTGACTGGAGACTGCAGGGGATGGAATGTTCCAGTGGCAGGATTAACATGCGCATCATAATCTCTTAACGTGTGCTGGCTTTGAAAAAACACCAGGAGATGTATGGGATTGGACCAAGATGACTAGAGAATGCTGACGTTTAATTATTATTTTTATTATATTTTAAAGTTGCCACAGCATAGATCCTAAGATTCATATGTACAGTATGGTGGAACTTCTGTAGGGCTTATAAAAACCTTCCAGGCTGATGTAAATTTAAAAATCACTATGGCTGTTACGAATAGAGAGCAGCGAGTGTGGTTCAAAATTCCTGAGAATTTGGCACTCTGGAAATATGAAATTCCTACCCAGCCGCAGTGATATATTACCTTTTAATACACAAGTCAGTTATTTGAGTATTGTTAGCTGAGAACAAGTTGTTGGACATTGTTGGAAATGGACCTAATTACACCATGCCGTGTCACACATCAAATGGCTAGGCTGGAACGTGAAAGCTAATGAAATTTTCCTCTGGAACAGTCTTGTTTTCTTTGCCAAGTCTATTTTCTGGAAGACATCTGACAGGTGGATATGCAAGTAATTATTATTGAGCTAATCGCCGCACGAAACCTCACAGTGGTGCATCAATATTCACACTCTGTGTCCCCCCCTTACTCTAGTTAGGCTACTCGTGTTTTCTGTAAAGAAGAAACATGCTGTCATTTGCAATGGACATTTAAAGCGTGACAGATGTGAAGGATTACTCTAAATGGTCCTCTTTCAAACTGTTTTATGACTGGGAATGCAGCCCCACACTGTATCACCGCACCCTATATAGACTACAGTATGGCAAATGCAACTTCATATACGATACATAGTGTGTCCTCATTCAAATCAATTTAAAGCGTGCAGCCTTTTGAGTAAGACAAATGGATCTTCTTGATCGCTGGGTCCAAAGTGAAGGTCTCCTATAAGCAATCTTCTTGCAGGCTTTCTTTAATCTTCGCCCATTGAACTTCTACTGTATAAGGGCACTTATACACACACACGCACACACATTAGAACGCGTGGCGCTCCAACCCTACGCCTCCTGTTAGGGAGCAGGTACAGCAGGAGACGTATTTCAATTTAATCACACTGTTTGTGTACAGTAATTGAATATTGTTAGTGCACAGGGAATGCAAAAGCAGATCTGATATAGTGGATAGGCTGAAACAACAAATGAGATTACACGGACTGGAGCCTCTACACACAGTGAAGCAAGATGCTGGCTGAACATGCTCTTAGCCCAACATGAGGTGATGAGGCTGAACTACAAAGGACAGATATATACCCTCAACACTTGGGGACAATCGCTCTTTGTTGTGGGCCCAGGCAGGGCCACCATGTGTCTTGCTCGTGCCCGGGGGACAACAGATGAGCTTATAACACCCCCCCCTTCCTCCCCAAAACACAGAATGATATATACAAATACATTGTATTCAATCAATAAAACACAGACTGATACAGTATATACAAATACATTGTATTCAATCAATTAAACACAGAATGATATATACAAATACATTGTATTCAATCAATAAAACACAGAATGATATATACAAATACATTGTATTCAAACCATAAAACACAGAATGATATATACAAATACATTGTATTCAATCAATAAAACATAGACTGATACAGTATATACAAATACATTGTATTCAATCAATTAAACACAGAATGATATATACAAATACATTGTATTCAATCAATAAAACACAGAATGATATATACAAATACATTGTATTCAAACCATAAAACACAGAATGATATATACAAATACATTGTATTCAATCAATAAAACACAGACTGGGGTGTTTTCACACGTTTTTCACATTGCACACATGTTGTTGCTTGCTCTTACACCAGTGCTGTAGGTTTCATGTGGGGCAGATGACTCCACTGCAAATGCAAGGCAAAAATAAAGACAAAATGAAAAAAATGCTTTTATGTGAGTCACAAATTCCGTCCTTGTTGGAAGCACCTACCAATCAAATGCCTAATTTCAGACCAGAACTCCGTACATTTTAAGACAATCTGTAAAAGGTACAATCTATAAAAAGTACATCTAAAATGGAGTGTCTGTAAAGATGGTCAATAATGCTGTTGGTTATAGAATGTTATCTGACTGCTAGCTAATGTTCTTGAAGTAAATCTTTTAATCCTTCCAAGCATGGACACTTGAATTGAAAAAGGCTGGGTCTAAATCATGTGCAATACCAATAAGGTACCTGCCTTACTGTCTCTTTTCAACACAGGTACAGTATCGTATCTGTACATTATCCAGAGACTCTTCAGTACTTGTTGTTCCAATGTATTCAACAAAGTGGTGCCAATAAAGCAACAGGAAATAGCTTCCGACAAAATTTAATTTTTTTTTTTTCAAACTGGCAACGGCACTTTCCATTATTTTGTTTGTCGGGTTCAAGGAGAAAAGCCAGAACAACATGCCATCTTCTTGCAGAGAAAATTGTCTGCACCCTTGGCATAGTGTTTCAAATAATGAATAAATAATCCAGCATGCTGTTAGCCTGGGGGGGATAAAACACACACTATTAGCTTCCATCCAAACAAAAAATCCCAACAAAATGGATTTACCAGTATCTGCTCCAGATGGTAGCATCATCCTCTATGTGTCAGGGTTGTCCGGCCTTTAGCTGTGGCCTGCACACACACACACAGAGGCACGTGTGTGTGTGTGTCTATTCAAGTCTCTCTAATCGGGGTTTATTTATTCATTCCTTCCCATCTCGGTTTCTCGGTATCACTACTAAATAAAGGGAGCCTATAGGCTCAGAGCACAGCGAGAGAAAGGGTTAAACATATTGGGAGTGTTGATCGGGCCTATTGCACCTGTCCGAAGTCAATAGGCTACGCAAAGTAGGCTGGTGGCCAGCGAATGTGCTTAATGTGAAAACATATACAGCTAGTAATTCAGGACGTTTATATGTT
The DNA here is from genome assembly GCA_027564755.1 of Amblyopsis hoosieri. Lineage (NCBI taxonomy): Eukaryota > Metazoa > Chordata > Actinopteri > Percopsiformes > Amblyopsidae > Amblyopsis > Amblyopsis hoosieri. Next base: position 10,062 of record JAODUE010055679.1, on the reverse strand, counting down.
GCTTGCCTTTTGTGAGACTACTTGTGATGGCAAAGCCACAACATGTTTTAAATAAACAAACAGATTGATTACTATCCTATGCCTATCCTATCCTATCCTATCCTATGCCTATCCTATCCTATCCTATCCTATCCTATGCCTATTAACCAATTAATGGTGCATGTTGAACTGTAACTTGCACGGCTGTTTACTGTAGGTTGCCTATAACACCTGGCTGCAACATTACACTGAATCACAGCCGTGATCAGTAGGCTTACGGTACCCTAGCATGTTTTTACACACTCCCTAATATTGGTCTGACTGAGACTGGACTCCACACTTTATTTTTCACAGAAGCGCTTTTGGAAAAATCCCCACTGATTACGTCACCGTAGCTGTGGAAAGCTGTGGAGTGAATGCAGACCGATGCAGACAAGCAGCAGAGCAGAAGCTAAAACAATATTAATTGATAAATTAATATTGTAACATAAATGTTATGTCATTTATGAATGTAGAAGGTGTTATATTAAGAGATAATATCTAAGATTATATATTTATATTATAATTTTACCATATATTATTAATAATTTAAGTTCTTCATGGTAGGGCTATGCCCCACTTGCCCTTGTAATAAAAACGCAGCTGGTTACAGATATTATTTTATGCAAGGTCGGACATGATCATACACTGTAATATTGTCTCCTGTTATGTCAAAAATCTAACTACATGCCTGGCCAAGACAATCAGATGTAGGCCTACTATAGAGATTAACATGTAAAACAATAAATGAAACACAAAAATCCAAAATGTTGCATAATGTAGACACTAAATGACACGTGCTCCCATCTTTGGCTGCACTCACACATTTGTTTACCATAACGGGCAATGTGCTCCTGGGGAAAAAAGTAAGCGTAGAGCCCTGCACAGACGAGACCCCCTACACTAATACAAACATAACAAAGTAACGTTTACTCTGAGTACATTTTAAATTAGCTACTTTTTACATTTTCTTGAGTAGATGTTTCCACCTGTAATTTTACGTTTACTTAAGTAAACATGTATCAAAGTAATAGTACTTTTACTTATGTAGAATATTTATGTATTCTTTCCACCTCTGGACAACGCTTCCTCGTGGCCAGATTACCCTTCTTTTACACATAATAATGAAGCCACCGGGATGCAGGTGAGAGGCTGTGGTGAGCTTATGGAACACCAGGCCTTATCAGGTAGGCTTCATCCATAATTTAACGGCTGGGGAAAGGGATTGGAGAGCTACGTGGCTTCTACAGCCCCATGACATTAAATAGAGAGCTGGGAAATTGAGTGTGTGTGTGTACGTGTGTGAGTGTGAGTGTCTATGTGGCAGGAGGTAGAAGGCTATGAGGGCAGGTGTAATGAGGAGGTGTAATGAGAGTCAACCTTACACCTAATATATGAGATGTATTTGCCCCCAAACCATCCTGTGGGATGACCAGTGCACAGTAGGTGCCTGTGAAAAATGTCTGTGACTATTTCTACAAACTTTTTTAATCAGTCCCACTATGCGATAATATCGCCAGACAAGTTTCTGTGTGTTCTGAGAAGGTGAAACCTTGACTATTCACCCACACTATAAATCAGACATTTGTTAACCTAAATATTATTGATATCCACACTGTAACACAAAATAGCAACTCAAAATATGGATATTTTCTCCCACCTTTTCTTTAGAATACGCATGTAATACTGTATTTCTGCAAATATATTTGCTGTATGTTTACTATACTGCACAGTATATACCGTATATACATACCTATGAAGCATGTGTTTTTTTCTGCAGATATAACAAATTATTTATCCTCCTCCGTTTTGATACCACGCTATACACACAACCATCCTTCATGCCAGAGTAATCGATATAAGGCATCAACGAGGAAATGTCCCCCTCAGGACTTTCCAGGACCCAAGCAAATCACAGAGTAGGGCTCCGTCTTGTCGACCAGGGTCCCTCTGACACGTAAAAACAAGACAAATGTGTGTGACAGGCGGCCCGACAGACACAGTCGTTCACACCCTTGTACTTTTGGGAACTAGACAGACAGAACGATCACATGAGGGGCCAAACAATCATAGGCGTCATAACCAGGGGAGGTTTGGGACGGAATGAATGGCAGGGATATCGATCAAGATGACCCCTGACCTCTGATTTTTGACACTGCCAGAGTGATGCAGACGTTCTGATAAGCCTCTGGCTTCATTGCCATTGCAGTCTATAATATGATCAGTATGTGTCTTAATAATGTGATATATAAGTAAGCACCTACCCTGCCACTGTACACATCACAGGAGAAGGCATCCATTTAAAGATGCTGGAATGACACAGTAATACTAGCAAAATGAATACATGAATAAATAAACCTTACAAACTGCAGCTTCAGTGGTGTGTATCATGTTTTCCAAACACAACTTCTCCACTCGACTGGTGAGTTGGTTTTACATCAAAAGCACTGAAAAGTACAAAGAACAGAGTATGCCCCCCTTCTAACCACCCCCCACACACACACACACACACACACACGCAAACACACACACACAAACACACACGCACGCACACACGTACGCACACACACACTATAATTCATGCAAGAGCACATGTTTTCCAGAAAGAATCCCATGTGAATATAACAAAGGCCTAGTAAATGTGTCATCTGCAATTCATTTGTAAGTGCCATATACTAGTGTGTGGTATCCTAGTTAAGTCTCTCTGGAATTTTCTGTCTGATTGTTTGAGCCTATGCAGGCATATTTTAAATATTCATAGACTTGTACAGTACTGTGTGTCGACATAAGGGCCTCAAGAAGTGTGTCAATTAATACACAATGGGCCTCAATGAATGTTTGTATGTGTCCTCGTGCTTTGAAAAGTACTGTTCGCATAGAGCGTAACTGGGCGATACTATTTAACCATTCTGGCATTTAATTTATTGTCAAGTGAGCTGTTCTCTCATAAAAGCATTGTGCTGGGGAAGGCTATAAAACCTTGTTGCTAAACAAAGCCATATTTGCAGAGTTTAATATTCTGGTTATTGTTTGTTAGGTGTTCACTAGCTGTATTAGATGCTGACGGCAATGTGCTGTGAGAGAGCGGCATGTGAATGAGAGGCGTCAACACTAAAAAATTGAGTCTTCAAAGATATACAAGAAATATTCCTCATGCACTCGTGTGTCTGATATGCCGTTCTAAATATGTGATGATGTCAGAGCGCGAGAGGTGAGATTAGTATGCATTCTGCCATTCATTCACGGCCCAGCGAGTGTTGGTAGCATATATTTTAGGTCAGCCGAATCCATTTGCATACAAGAGAATGGCTGGTTGAAATATTGTTGAGTTAATGAAGTCATAAAAGTAAGTCATAAAAGAGGCATATACGCGTATCCATCTCTGACTGTCCATTTGACACAGAGATAATGAGGTGCACACAGCATTCATTTATTAGAAAAACAACATTGCAACTTTAATAGTTTATTTAGCAGACCATGTAATTCAAACTTTTACTTTTACTTTACTTTTACTTACTTTAAAATGTCAAGGTATATAAAAAACTTTGGCAAAATGATAATTATTTGTTTAGTTAAAGGTGTGATATTATAATGATTTTGGTCACAACCTCACCACATATCTGTCTTTGCAATTTAGCCAATCTATTGTATTGTATTATTACTGTACGTAAGTGGGCAGGGCCTGACAGAGCATGTACAAGCAGATCAGGTGGATCGAATGGAGCTGTCACTGTGCCATATACGTATCTGCTGTCAACAACCTCCTCTCTTAGTCAAATACACACACTTCCTGCCCACACACATGCCCCCAATAGAACGTGTATTGATGACTCAGCAACTTGTGGGAGTTCGAAGAACTGGGATGTCACAATATATGTAACGGTTTTGATGATAACCGTGATGTATCAAAAAAAGGAAATAAATATTATCTAAAGTTAATCATGTTAATAAAACACATACAGTAAAATATGATTGTGTAAATACTATAGAGCTCATGTGAATGTCATTTTATTAAGTGTAATTGTTATGTTTGTATGTTTTTAATATGGCTCTCTTTTTGCAGTCTATTTATAGAGTTCTCAGTTCGTTTGGTAATTAGGCCTGCATTGTTCCTGTTTTGTGATTATAACTAGCATCATTTATCTTCTTTTTATGCTACATGGCAGACACAATGTTGTTTAACAAACTAATTGGAGAGGTCAGTTGATGAGACCAAAGGCTACTTCAGGAAAGGCTTAATATTAATGCCCACCAGTGAATTAATTTATTAGCAATAATTTCAGCCATGTTGTTGCCTACGTATTTGTGGTTCCACTGCTGTAAATCGATTGAGGTTTCGCCAGCAACCCAACGTCTGACCAATGCCTTATCATGGCCTTACGTTCCTGTCAATCACATGAATGCACACACAACTACAGTACAGTTTTTCAGTGGGCTTCTCAACGGCAGAATAATGGGATGGTGCAGAAGAGGATTGAGTGGGTTTTTGTGCTGTTGATTTACATATGTTCTTTAAATATTTTTATTCAGCTCTAGTTGCAACTCTCAAATCCTACATATAGGCTACATCAGCTTTAAAAAAAGGTGTCTCACAGCAGTATTCTTTTTTCTAAACATTTATAGATATAACAATATCGTTATGGTGAATTATTTTGGCCATGGTAATGGTGAGAATGTGATACTGTGACAGCCCTAATCTCAACAGGATGCAACCTTGTCATGAGCTCATGGTCATGACAAGGTGATTGCCAACAGCCGTAGAGGGGTTTTCTATGGTGACAAATGTTCCACAGCAGTGGGAGACATCTGTGAGGTTTGAGGTTTTATCTTTGTAGCAGCAGTGTAGGATTCCCAGGAGTTCACTCTGTTGTAAATGAGTTGTATTTGTTCTACATTGGCTTGTTACCACAGTGGGGGGTTTGGGTCCTGGACAAATAATGTGCTTTGTGTTGACCTGTGTTTTTATCTGTACCTAATGGAGAGGAATTACTTTAAACCACTCTTGTATAAATCTAGATCTGCTCTTATGTGGCAAGGATCCAAAATCATACAAGTAGCTCGTAAGGTTTAACCTTGTGCCTTGTTGCTGAAAATCCATGCTTCTTCGATAAGGCTGTGTCAAAACCTGGGGATTTAATTTGTGTTGTTATACACTATATTCTGAGCATTAGGGAAAACATTTTGGTTTGTTTCCTATTTGCCCTTAAAAATATATTTTTTGTGCATGGTGTGGAAATGTGGGTGCATTTGATTCCCGCTGTTTGTCTTCTCTGGGTTTATCAATTGATTGTTTCTAGGAAGTAAAAAAGGCCACGGTAATGTTTTTCCAAGTGTATTTAATTCACCTTTCCCTTCTCTAGCTTTTCCCTTTCACCCAATCACTTTCAATGTCACTCGCTCATCATTAAACACCATTGCCAAAATGAAGTGGAGTTAATCACCATCATATTACCATATGCTAATTACAGGAGTTCCACAGTCTGTTCGTAGGAAAGACGGTGGCGTGTGTGTGGGTGGGGGAGAGGTTCAATGACATCAGAAGCCTGGATCAATGACAAGACAGAATTGCAAGAATAGGTGTTAGCCTAACCCGGGGACAGGGATGGCAAGGCCTCAATTAGCCATGCACAAGCTAGCTTCTACAGGTGTTGTCAGTTGCAGGCGCTGCAGTGTCACTGACACTAATCTTAACTTGGGAGAAGAGCATTCGAAAGTGGTTTGAATATTATAATAAGATGGATTTTGACATGGTGTGACACTGCGGCTACTTCACAATATTCTCGCAGGTCATTTTTCACACATAAATAAGTGTTATGAAGTGTTACGGAAAGTGGTGAATAACATAAAAAAAAAAAACCCATTCCAGTGAAGACAACCATAAAGATCAAACTCTTTGAAGGTGTGCTTAGAATTTGGTTCAGAGCCATAATGCAACGGTGCATCAGATAGTAATCTATGGACAGTAATAGACAATATCGTAAAGCACATTATGTGGGCAGATGATACAGTAATAGTCCAGAAGTGCATCCAAAATACCTAAGTGTGTCTGCTCTATGTAGAATAGAGGAAAAGTGAGCAGAATTGGTGTCTCTAGAATACATTCCTAGATATCAGGTCTTGTAATAAAAAGTCAAAGCTCTCTTGACAGGGCAATATAATATGAACCCAATTCTGTGTCTTATGTGACTGCAGCTATATATACACTTCTATATATCTGCAATTTTACTTCCGAGCGAGTGGAGATCTGCCACTGTCATTTTTAGAGGAAAAGCGAGAGGAAATGAGCCGTGGAAAAGACGGATATGGATGACTGTGTGTGTGTGTGTGTGTGTGTGTGCACATTAGGCTGAATCAGTAAGCAACTGAAGATGTGGGTAGCAAACTTGTGTGTTTGTGTGTGTGTGTGTGTGTGTGCGTGCGTGCATGCGTGCGTGTGCCTGCATAGCATATGCATCAACAGAGCAGGTTGTGATCCATGGGATTCTGTCGTGGCAGGCATGAGACTGAGAACATCACCTGTCACTTGTCTGGTGACGTGCGATACTGCCAACACATCAATCGGTGGTCGCTAAGATTTGTTTGGATGTCACGGTAAGGAAGGGTGATACGAGGCGGTGGGGTCGGGGGGTGGGTGATGCATCTTCCTGTTAAAAACACGTTATGGAAATACTAGAGTATACCTGCTGTGATGGAAACGTAGAAATGGGTTTCAATGAGCGAGGAATGTCCTGCAAAGGCATACTGTGTAAATGTAAATCTGAATATTGCAGTCTGACTATATGTCAATCAGATTCTGCCTACAGTGTGCGAATGTCAATCTGAAACTAACAATGCACGTCAATACATATGAACATAAAGTGAGTGTTGATCTGAATCGGCCACGTTGATAGTGACTGGTAAAGTGGAGAAAAAAAACAGAAGCACATCAATTCCGTGCAACATCTCTCTCTGTAGTGTGGCATGGGCTTGGGTACAGGCTGTAGTGTGACCTCCAGCACTTCAATCAAAGTAAGAATGTGTTGTTTCTCTTCCTTGAAAGGCTGACTTCCTACAAGGCGAGTAAACAAAAGGGCATTGACCGTGACCCCTTCTTCATGTAGCGGACCGCCACAGAGGCAATGGGGGGGCGGGGGAAAGCTGTAGAGAGGATGTATAGGTACGGCAGGAGAGATCAGAGCAGGAGATTAAAAACAAAGGAAAACAATAGCCGTGGAGAGAGAGAGAGAGACAGAGAGAGCGAGAGCAATCGGATAAATGTGGCTGCTGCCAACATGTTCCGTCTCTCCCGCTGGGCTTGGCAAAATGGATCCTCGCCCTCCCGCCTGCCTCCCCATCGACCGGTCAGTGGGGAATCCCTATTACGGCCGGGCGCCATGCCGACGGCAGGTAAAGGCCTGACACAATGGACGGGCAGGAGGTCATTTCCGGCACTCTCCTTCAAACAAACACACCACGTTTCCCCCTCGGCCTCCCCCTCTCTCTCTCTCCTCACTCTGTCAGCAGAGATGTGTCCTTCCCAAGCCATATATTATTACCCCCCCCCCTTCCCCCTCCAGCTTTGATATTTCAGTCGGTCCACGCTTCAATCCTTCACGTCTTGTTTTGAATCGTCCTGAACGTCTCAGACTTTCATCTCGGTCTCTGCCCCTCCTCGTACGTCATTCCTGCGGACCAATCGCTGGGCGCATCACACTTCATCAAGTCCTAATACCTGTTGCCAGGGAGACGCCGCTTTTCGCCGCGGTGACCTCACCTCTCCTTCACCTCCTCCTCGTTGATTCCTTTATTCATTCATTCACTTCCTGCACGCTTTCCTCCGCTTTCATTCAGACGCCGGGCGTCACGTTCTGTCCGCCGCCTCAAAGCGTTCCCATGGAAACGAGCGGGCACAGGTAACTGTAGGCGCGATAATTGCTCTTGCGTCCTCATTCGGTTCTGCGGCACTGCCCCGGTGAACCCTCGTCATTCCCACGCATACGCGTGCACGCCTTTATGGCCGCCACTCTGAACATGCACTCATAGACGCTGGTAAATAAACAGAAGATAAACAGCATGCCTGACCCAATCACGCCTGCTCAATGAGAAGCCAGGACAGGCAGACATGGAGATGAATGTGTTCATGCCCCCTGGCCTGAGAACGGACAAGACCCCCCTTTCCATCACTGGTAAAAAAATAAATAAATAGCAAGATTGAATTTGGGGGGGATGGTGGGAGGGCCAGGCTGCCAGGGACAGTGAAACTAGTAAATCTGTGCCCGTGAGCGTACCGGTAGAGCCGGCTTTTTGATTATGTGTTCGCTTGTCATTTTCTTTCAGAATCACCTTTCACACGCACGCACGTACGTGTGCACACAACAGACACACACACACACACACACACACACACACACACACACAGGCACACCTACATGTCACATTAGAGGATTCATATGCGCGGACAGAGATTGAGAGAGAGATAAGTCAAAGCTCCCTTCTGACAAAGGTTGTGCAGTGCTGTACAGAGTTTCTGTTGACGCCGGAGAACATCCCTTTAATGCTATGAAAGCATCGTGCAAGCTAGTCACAGCAACACCCTATGGGTGACACTGTGTGTGTGTGTGTGTGTGTGTGTGTGTGTGTGTGTGTGTATCATATAATGAACAATGCTGCTTCTAAGTTTAAAAATTGTGAAGCTGTCAGTGAGTGAGGGGGTATGTCCTTATTCTTCCATTGGTAGTGATAAGGTACAGTGGCAACACACACACACAGAGTACAGTATGCACACCTAGTTTCCTGTATGATGGTTTCCCATTGTATACATTTCTATTGCCCTCCTATGTGCTACAGTACAGTATAATGTATTACTGAATAGAGTGAATATGGGAGCCATAGTATTGGTGGGACTCTATTCATTCACATATACAGTACACCTCCCTGAATCTCTGTTTTTTGTTTCCCCGATGCAACCAAAAAATAAAAAAAACGAATACTGTAGCCATAATCATACGCACATAGGTACCTACCACACACACACACACACACACACACACACACACACACACACAAAACACAGAATGGTGTGCAGCTGGTACTACACATGCTTAGTCTCACACACATATATATATGCATGACTGCACTCGCCAATAACTGAATGTGCACAACCATATCCTGAACAGGCACAATGGCACCTTGTGGCACATGTTTACAATATCCATTATTAATACAGCCAGAAAGACAATGCATAAAATAATATACAGAAGAAATATTTTTAAGAAAATATAATAAACTCAATATATTGATAGATCCATAGTTCCATATTCAGTAATAGGATTATAATGCTGTATATCTACACTGTAATTTGAGTCTAAACTGTGTGCTGGTTATGTCTACATTATGTTAAACAGTATACCTGTATAATGTGTAGCCTACTGCAATATAAAGTATATGAAACACTAGCCATCATATAACATACAGTAAGTGCTGCACAGCACTTCAGTAATTGCTCTAACTAAAAGCCTTGGTTTTTTTGGAGGAAAGGCAATTTAAGAAACTGTAATATCAAAAGAGAGACATTACTGTAATACAAGTGTTAATGCCTACCTTTAAATCTCTTTTGTAATGTCATATGCTCAATTAGCAATCTGTGATTAAAAAATATTAGCTAGGAATAATGTCTAACATGAGAAAAACGCATATAATATAGACATAATTGCTTTTAAAAAGATAATTATATTACATTTTGAAGGTACATTTACTATATCATAATACAGTATGTTTTACTGTAACCACTTTGCCCCAAAATTCAGAACGGTGTAATTCTTCACAACTCTAGACACAAAAATCACAAATGATGATCAAAATGCATATTTTGTACAACTCATTTTTCTAATTGCTTGGATACAATACATTTAAACCTAAAATAATGTATTAATTTAGAACTCCCAAATTTTGCTCATTACTTCCTGTCCAACAGATTACAATATGTCTCAATATGGATAAATCAAAGCCCCCTGGACCACTCATGGATGGACATAGAACAAACATTCTGTAAGGAAATCAAACTCT
>JAODUE010055668.1:10000-17337 GCA_027564755.1 Amblyopsis hoosieri | reverse complement strand
TATTTTAAAGCTACCCGGTTCTTGACATTTTGTTTTCGGTTCCAACTTGGAACCGAGTTTCGGTACCCAACCCTATACACAGCACAGAGGGTACTGTAATGTGCGTGTGAATGCGATTACTGTGCCATCTTCCTGTGCGCTGTAATGTGTTACATGTTGTAAAGCTGTAGCAGAGCCTTGACTGACGACCTAGCACAGCCAGGAGACCGGTAACACTAGGGGGCTCAAGAAGGCTCTGCCAAGTGACCAATGATTAGAGCCGTCTGAAAGGGACTGGAGCTCTGTGGCCAATCATTCCTCCCTGTTATTCCTCCTCTGAGCCCCATTTGTAGCCTTTCCTTTGATAGTGCTGCATTTCCCATGGCAGACGTGTATCGATTCCCTTTTCACGCCTTTAGTTTTTTATGGAGGCCTGAGCTTGGCTCTGCCGGGGAGAAAATATAATTCTCGGCACAAATAGCAGGGTTATAAAGCTATCCAGATAGCTCTCTAAAACAGAGATGGTTTACACTTACACAACCGGTGAGAGAAATCAGAAATTCATGATCCCATCCTGGGGCCCGTTTTGTGGTGATCCACCTATTAAAGTTACACAACCCAAATAGATAGACTCCCTTAAATTATTGAATATAAATAAATGCCCTTTTGCCTATCACAAGCACAAAACAAATGGCTGGGCTAGAACAAATGTGTCCATTTGAAGAATGTGCAGTATGTTATATGAATGTTATATGAATAGCAGGAAAGCCTTGAATCAATGTGACTAATACTGTATATTGTATTTATTTATTTCACATTGCAAGCCTCTACATATTGTGGAGGGGAAATAGCCCAATCATTTTTGTTCCTATGTCCCTCTAACAGGTCAGGGCTCTGTGTGTGTGCATGCCTGCGTGGGCGTGTGTGTGTGTGAATGTCATATTGACCGTGTTGTATTGATCAGAGATAGAGTGCTATAGGGAGGACTCCGTCGACGGTGCTGAAAAATGGCAGGATATCCCTCTGCACCTCTGGGCCTTCCAGTGATGACACGGCTTACACTTTAAAAGCGTCTGTTGCCGCCTCAGTGAGTCCTTTTTCTTAACGCGAAGCCACGGGTGTCTGGGCCCGGCCCGGCTGTAAGAGCTACCGTGGATGTGTAATTCACAAAACTGGCCTCTGTTTTGACTTACCTTTTTATTATTTTGCTGGCGCCAGGTCCTTTTAAAACAGCCCCTCCTCCTCCAACACCAGCGGGATGCCATCCGGAGCGTTCCGGTGGACAGATTCCAGGGTCTCACAGCTAGCCCCTAAGGTGAAAGCTTTGTCTGGCTTGTCCACCGTGCGCCCAGAGCACTAGGATGAGATGGCTCCTGTGGGACTGCCTGCCTTAGCGATCGGCCGTTCTCTGGGAACGCTGCTGCATTGCAGATGGGGGGGAAAGACGGGAGACAGGGATGATAAAAGGTAGATGTAAGAGACGAGTGGAAATGTGCGTGTGTAGAAAAGCAATGGTTTATGGGTAGGAAGGATAAGCAAAGGAAATGCAAAAGACAAAAAGCGTGCACATTGTGCCAATTATCCATACACACACACTGTATGAATAATTGGGCAATTGTTTTTGTGTATTGGCACTTTACACACAGTGTGTGTGTGTGTGTGTGTGTGTGTGTGTGTGTGTGCACGTGAGTGGATGTGGAGGGGCATTTGATGTTTTCAATAAGATATTTCAAGTTCCAAGGACACTCGGGTCCCCAATGTGGACCAGCCCACCTATTTAGTTTACAACAAAAAAGCATTTGCTTAATGTACAGTTATTGCTATGTGCATCTGTTCCCGCTAAATAAAGCCATGTTATCAATTGGGAGCAACTGTGTGTGTGCGTGTGTGTGCGCGGGGGCAAATAATGTTTTATCTTCCTTCATTAAGTATACGGCTACTATACACCTTCAGTATCCAATATGATATTTGTCATTTGGAGAAAAAATAAAGAATAAACCAGATATAAGACGCAAAAACAGACGCAAATGGCTAAAAGGGGTGCATAAATACGTCAGGTAAACAAAAGTGGCATCCATAGCCTATAATGGTATAGCCTAATAGGACAATTGTTCCCTCAGCTATTTGTGCCATGCACATCAATACAGCTGCAGAAGTTATTAAAAAAAAAACAGTGTAACCTGAATTTGTTCAGAGTATGTGGTCGGTGCAAGAGTTTTGTAACCTCCTTGGTTTGTGCGTAAACGCGTTTGGCACCCGAGAGCGCTCTATACCGCTTCCTCTCGCATTCTGCTTACTGTATCTTGACACCAGAGCTAGTCAAGAAGGGAGGGATGATGAAGCGAACTCTCTGTCTCCCTCCTCTCTCTCCCTTTCTCTCTCTCCACGAAATAACCAGCTCGCCCTATTTGGTCGCGGTTATCGAGAGTGCGGTTGCCAGGAGAATCACGCGTGTCTTATTACTGAGCTGCTCACGGTAGAGCGGCACGGGCGCCCCCGCCATTTCTTCTCCTATTTCGAAACCGGGGATGTCGAGCTCTTCCTCGAGGAAGGAGTTCGACGTGAAGCAGATCCTTAGGATCCGATGGAGGTGGTTCGGTCACCCCGCGGTTCCTCCGCCTCACTCACCGCAACTAGGAGGCTACTTCTCCGGGAGGGGAACGGGCGACAACCCCGGTAACGAACCCTCCGTCAGCGGCTGTAGCAACGCGAGTCCCGGTAACGTGAATTCCACTACAGGGAGCCGCAGCAGCCTGGTGGCAAGCGAGAGCGCCGGGTCTAACCTGTGCAGCGGAGGAAACAACAACAGAAAGTTTGTGGGTTCGGCGTGGAGCCGGGACGCGGCGGGAGCTGCTACGGGGATTTCGTGTCCCCGCTCCTTTAGCCAGCCCGAGTGCCGGAGTTCAGCGGCGCTGTCGTGGATCGCCACGCCGCCTCACCCCATCCCTCAGTCAGCTGCGAACATGGAGCCCCCCGCGGAGCTCGGCGCACCTCCAGTGGCCGACGAGGAGGCAGGGGCCGCGTGCACGGAGGATAATAACAATCACGCGGACACAGACTCCAGCTCGTGCAGGTATGAATGAGCGTGAGAGGACCGCTTAGAAATTACATGATCTGAGATATTTTTTATTTCAAATAAGCTATAAAATAAATAAATACATGAATAAATAACATGCCAAATTGATGTTCAGAAATACAATTTACAGACAAGTATCCATTGAAAAAGGTGGAGAGTAGGTTAGGAGTAATAACTGGTCCTAACATGCATAGCCTACCACTGAATGAACATAATGAAACGTTTCAGCAAAACGGATGACTCCAAGGAAACCAAACCACCATTGTATGCTCTGTAATTTCGTATGACCATATCCTTATGAATCATATTGAAATGTCACAGTCCGAAGTCTCTTACAGTAGGCTTCCTACACACTTTGTAATCGCAGCAGAAGAATATACATTCCCCAAAACATCGTGGAAATAATGATTCATTTGCAATGCATGCAGCATGATGCTGTTTTAACAAGAAAACATAATAAATGACTATGAGGTTGTCTAAAAGTAGCAGCGATAAGATGCTTTTTGTTCAGAGAGGGTGGTTAATTGCAACCGAGAGGGTATATGGCTTGCTGATTACAGACAGGCAATCTGACACAGAGAAACAGGGAGAGGTAATGATGGTTGAGCAGCTCTGGAAATCCACTGATTGTTCACTCAGCCTCCTAATAAGGCTTCTACTACTCAAGTCTGGTGGAAATCACACATACATACTGTATGTGTTTTGTGCTTCTGAGACATACAGTGTTTTTGTGGAGCCTTGTAACCCATGAAGGCAACACAATGAAGTCACATTGCTTGAAGGCTAATGGATTTGTATCTTCATGTATTGTCTAACCTGTCAGGGAATATGATGGACTGTGGACTGTGTGTGTGTGTGTGTGTGTGTGTGTGCCTGCATGTTTACTGCTGTAATGATGCATCTGAAAGCCTGTATATACTGTATCTACCCTGTACATCAGACGATATCAATGATTCATATGGATGCATGCACACACAACACACTACCACTCAGTGAGAGCGACGGCGCCCACGTTTATTAAATTATTGAGCTGTAAGGTTATTTTTCTTCTGTAACCGACATTCCCATATGAGCAGATGCATGTGGGAAAGAGAGAGATAGCAACATGTCTCTGCATGATATGCGAGATCTGACCTCATGCTTTCAACTATTCCCTGCAAACCTTGCAGGAAATGGCAATAACGTCTAATTTGAAGAGGTTTGTTATTGGGGTTGGAATATAGTGTGTGTGTGTGTGTGTGTGTGTGTGTGTGTGAACACCACTCATTCTTCCAGGCCAGCTGTGACCATGAGCTCGTTAAGGTTGCCATACCAACCAGTGATTAGTCTCTGTAGGATCCATGTTGCATTCTCCTGAGAACATGCATGTTCTCTGGTGTGTCTGCCAGGGCCTAAGTGGAGGGAAATAGACGCACGCAGGTCTACAGAGCAGCTGGGAGGCTGTGGCGTATCTCTATATCTTCATCCTCTCTTCTCGCTCTCCTTGTGCCACACTACTGTCTTTGTCTCCATTGTCTCCGTGTTTGTTCTGCTTTTGTAGGCAAATAAAATGTTTATTTGCGTGTTTGTCGAGGGTGTGAAATGTCACCAGCGAACAGACATGGTTGTAAAAAACGTAGCGTGACAACGTGGAGGACTGGCTCTCCAGCTTCCACGCTGCGTCGCTCCACGGGTTAATAAAGTGAAATGGAAAATCACTAGTGTGTGTGTGTGTGGGTGTGCGCTTTAAATGGGTGTCCTTGCCCAGTATGCAGGTTTAGGAAAGCTGCCACCGTACTGCACAAACACACACAAACACATTGTGTGAGCATGCACACATACACTCCATGTTGTCCATGTTGAGTGGCTGCCAGGCTCAATTAAGGGGCCTGTAAGTCGGCGTTCCACCCCCCTTCAAAGCTGCCTCTGGGAGCATTTACACACACACACACACACACACACACACACACACACACACACACACACACTTAAAAGAAACCATAGCCACACCACATCAGTACAGAAATACTGTGTGTGTGTGTGCTCGCGCGTGCGCGTGTGTGTGTAAATGCACCTGAGCGTATTGAAAACTGGTTTTCTCAATAATAAATATCTAAAAATGTATAAAACCATAGCATACAGTTTGATTCTTCAGAACCATTAGCACACACGCAGATGCCGTATATACAGACACACACACGCACACACACCTTATCTACCTGAAATTAATTTCTGTCTTTACAACCAATTTAAAATGATCTTTCAATTCTCATCTCTCCCTCTCTCTCTCTTGCTCTCATCACTGTCCCATTTTCTCTCTCTTTTTCTTATCATTCAGTCTTAACCTCGTTCTGTCTCGGCGCTCTGGGGCACACACCGCTCATGTTGAATATAAGTGGCAGTACACACCCAGCTCTACTCAATGAAATGCATGGTGTCTGATGAAGCAGGAGGGTGGAGAAACTCACACATGCACACACACGCACACACGCACGCGCGCGCACACACACACACACACACACACACAGATCAAATAGTAAGCAGCCCATGGTCTTCAGCGCTAGTGAATAGCAGGTGCAAAGCCATTTTGGCTCAATGTTCACAGTTCAGTTTCCTCTGTGTTGCTATAGATATAAGAGGATTGTGATGCATTGGGGAGCAGGGTAAGTGCGCGTCCTATGGGCCCGGCTCCCATATTGACAGCTTCTCTTTGAAGCGGGCTAAATTTATCTGGTCATTTACACTCAGTAATTGGACCAGTAAAATGCCTTTCTCTTCTTTGGGCGACACATAATGCGTCGTGTGTGTGTAAAAGAAAAAGAAAAGAAAAACACATCGGTGTCTTTGTCTAGAACAAAAGCCAGCGACAAAAGGTCAGCCAAAAGCCTCATCTTTTGTGTCTGCCTGTGTGTGTGTGTGTGTGTGTGCGTGTGCACGTGTAGGTCATCCAACAGCAGCGCCACACTCTCCTCATGCGTGTCCATGGAGCCGTGCGTGTGCTCCGAGGACTGCGTGTTCACCGCTCCGTCCCACGCAGACGTCACCCTGGGCAAGATGGAGGGGTACCTGCACACCCGCCAGCTGTGTGACGTTACGCTGGTGGCCGGGGACAGGAGGTTACCTGCACACAGGTGGGGTCTCACACACACACACACACACACACACACACACACACACACTTACACACCACAGGACGCGTGCTGTGTTATGTTATAAGTCCAGTTCTGCAGAGCAACTCGTTCTATGCATGTAGACGAAATACTGCCACCTGCGTGCACACACCTACACACGCCCGTACACACACATTCCTTAGTCGAAGGCATCCTAAAGAAAGATGAGCAAAAAATGCTATTGTGAAAATGTCTTTGCTATTCGTCAGCTATTTGACATCTTACACTGAGAGAAAATTTTGTAAAATATTCAATGAAAAAAATGTATTTTCAAGTACCTATGATTAATCTGAGGCCACAATGGTATTTCTGCAGTTAACTGTTTTGGAGTAAATTAACTTTTTTTCAGGACATAAATGGTAGATTTAGCTGTTTAGGCACTGCCTTGGTCTAGCCTGGCTCCTCACCACTAATGCTCCTAATTTATTTTCACTGAGATTATAGTGTGGAAACCCTGTTTGCATTAGCGTTTTCACAGCCACCCTGCTGGCAGACCAATCAGGGTGGGTTAGTGAAGTTGAAGTCAAGAGTGTTTCGAAGCAGTGGTAGAGATAGATGATGTGATCAAAGCAGCAGCAACGCTGTTTGGTTAAATGCTGTAAATAGTTTCCAAATTAACCAGAGGTATACGCCCAGTAGGAGAAAACGACTGAAAACACTTCCCAATGGTGTCCAGACCCTGTTCACAACGTGAATAAGGTGTTCTAGCCTGGTTACACCAGCCTCCACAACTAAATTCCCATAGTGACACGCCCACTTAGCTTGTGCATCAAAGGGCTTTGATGCACAAGCTACAGAAACCCCTTCTAATGCACAACATGGGTCCATATTCATTTCCTATTTATTTTCATATATAGCTCAGTGTTTGTTTGCTATATCTTTTAAAATAATATATTTTCAGAATTTAATATTTCAAGTATTCATTACATATCTTGTTTTTGATTACTACACATCATTATTTTAATGTTTCCTGTCTTTCTTTATGAACAAAAATAGTTTTTTATATCACTACATCAAAAGGGGTTATGTGCAACTTTCTTCCGCATTCTGTAAAACGGGTCTCATCGCTTCCGGTTAGGCTATGAGTTGGCATATGCCTTCTTTTATTCAAGATGCCTCCAGAAACTGCAAAA
>JAODUE010055668.1:0-5000 GCA_027564755.1 Amblyopsis hoosieri | reverse complement strand
TCTCGTCAGTCTCAGACTACTTTGCGGCCATGTTCACCAGCGACGTGCGTGAGGCCAAACAGGACGAGGTGAAGATGGAGGGTGTGGACCCAGATGCATTGTGGGTACTGGTGCAATACGCATACACAGGTACGCACATTTAATTTCCTTTGTGGGAAAGAGGTATTTTCCAACAGGAACAGAAACACCACCCTCTGAATCACCTGCATGTAGTTTGTAGTATTTTTTATTTCCTTCCTTTTTTTCTTAGACGATTCAAGTGTTTTCCAGAACAGTATTGCTACTGACTATCGGCTGTTCATTTGATCATTAATGAGCCAGAATGCTCTTTTGCTACATACTACCTCTCTTGTGAATAATATTAATATATAACCATTGTTACAAGGTGTATACTTAAAAGGCAAAGTGATCATATTAGAAAACCCTGTTAAGCAAAGAAGAAAATGGTCCTCCATAGTTCTGGAGTATCTGGATCCGCATTTGTGAGTTCAATTACTGTACAGGCTCACAACTGGCCAGAACTAACCTTCTGATACTCGTCTCCTAATTTATGAAATTAATCCTCAGTGACCTTTAACCCCTGCTTGACATTGTGCAGTTATGTAGTGTGGAGCACACCGACCTGTAATATAGACACTGGGGAAACATGGCGGCTCGTACTTACAAAGGCTTTGCTCATCAGCGCAGGGAGGCGCATGTGTCATGACAAATGAACGTCCAAACTGGCTATATTGACATTGTTTGAAAGAATTAATGTACATAAGAACCAAAAGCATCTGAAAAAAAAAATGTGCTAAGCAGTAAATCCCATAACCTATTTTTGAATGGGGTATTCAAATGAATGGCCATTATCCATCGTGAATGGCTTCTAATTACCCATTGCTGTGAGTCAGGTGTGTTGGAGCAGGGCTGGGGGAAAAGCTGCTGTAGTGTGTATGTAGGCAGACCACCATGGTGCCTGCAGGGCACCATAAGGCCCACGCTGACCGGCTATGCTCTCCCTCAGGACGCCTGGAGCTGAGGGAGGACACCGTGGAGGCCCTGCTGTCCGCCTCCTGCCTGCTGCAGCTGCCCTTGGTGGTGCAGGCCTGTTGCTCCTTCCTCGTCAGGCAGCTGCACCCCTCCAACTGCCTGGGCATCCGCTCCTACGCCGACGCACAGGGCTGCAGCGAGCTGCAGAGGGCCGCCCACGCCTACACCATGGTGGGTATGGGTGGGTGTGTTGGTGGGTGGATGGGTGGGTGTGTGTGTTCGTGGGTGGATGGGTGGCTGGTTGGGTGGGTGTGTGTGTTGGTGGGTGGATGGGTGGCTGGGTGGGTGTGTTGGTGGGTGGATGGGTGGCTGGGTGGGTGTGTTGGTGGGTGGATGCATTGCCATGACATTGCAACATCTTACAGCATATCGACACCTATTGCATCCTAAACATCCTGGAGGGGTGGATTCCTCCCTCTGTTCCGGTCTCTTCCCTGTGGGCTTTTTAATGGAAGATGTTTCTAGGGAGGAGTAAGTTAAGGGGGTGTTGTTTGTTTAAAATATGGGGTGTACAGCCCTTTAGAGACTGTAATGTGATTAAGGGCTATAGAAATAAACTTGACATGTCTCATGTTCCTGGTGAAGATGAGCAAAAATCAGCAAGAATGTATGTGTTTATCCAGAGTGACTTAAAATGTGTACATTGTCAATATCAATTTAAACACCATTTACGGTTAGCTATCAACATTCTGCTGTTATAATAATGACATGCATATCTTTACCAAGGGTGCCAATTACACAGGAGGAACACTGTACGTGTGAAATGAACATCCACAGTCCCCACGGACAATATGGAAACAAAATGAATTAATTAACCATTCACCTTCCTATTATTGCAGTAACACTATTTGTATACAGTGCACGTACAGTGCACGTACAGTGCACGCACAGTACACAGTCAGCAAGGATTTGGAAACAGAGTTTGGGTAAAGACTTAAAATGGCTGCAAACCAGCCACATGTGGTGTTGCTGTCGAATCATTAAAACAAAATAGCCTCTGCAGAACATCCACAGAGAAAACACAAAAGGAGTGTGTGTGTACACACACATGCACACACAGATGCACATTGTGCACACACAGCACTTAATTTAGTCTCCTCATTTTCATAATTTACTTGTTTTGTATCTTACAGTGATCTTAATATTTGTTTTTGTACAGTATCTGTTATCTCTCATTACCTTTAGTTGGCCTTCTTTCCCTTTCTTTTAGACCAGACACACGTGCACACAAGCGCGCACACACACATACAGTTCACACACACACACACACACACACACACACACACAAAGACGTTGCTGAAGGCAGGAGCCTGTGTTATTTTTTTACGGCTCAATGTCGCTCATATCAAACAAATTGGCTTCCTATTCGCATCGCAGTGCACACCATAATCACCACAAAGATTCTTTTTGCACATGGTTGCTATGGTGACCGTAAAATAGCCGCCTCCACAGCCTGGTCCGCCTCCATCGCCTGGTCCGATAATACCAAGATAATGCTTCTCTTCCCTTCCCCTTCTCATTCTCCATTGCTGTCATTGTTTTGCGCTCATGTTCCCTCTCTCTCTCTCCTCTTATTTCTCTCTCTGTTTGTTTCTTCCACACCGGTCTGTAGTTTGTATTTCCTCTGTGCATGCGTCGGCCTCCCTCTTTAGGCTTCTAAGTGGATTATTATTACAATGATCTGGGCTAATTATGCAGTTGAGGCGGCTTCATTTGTGCGTGACTTGGCTGCCTCTGCGTGTAATTCGCTCACACACGCACACACACACGTAGGATTAGTGCAATCTGCGTAAACGCCCGACAACAGACTGAATTGGTGGAAAAGAGTGTGGATGGAGTTTTGCATTAGCAGTCGTGTAGCGTAACGTTGTGCTGTCAGAGCGGCGTGTTTAGGCGCGTTTCTCCCTAGTCTACGCCTCAAGCAGTTCTGAAGTTGTGCCCGCTGTTGTTCCCCATGCTCGGTAAACTTAATGCCCTTGCTGTGCCCTGTTGTTAAAGGGCGGCTATTAAATAGCATATATTGTATTGTTTATCAGTGTTACCTTTCTGGGTGTAGTGTGAGATATAATGTCTGGCATGTCCTTGCCCATGGGGGCTAAGAGTCGTTACCGTAGCAATGACTTCCTAGTACATAACTTAACATCTATCGCTTGCTGTGTACCACTATATTGTACTACTGACTGCACTACTGTCACTGAAGACCCGTTCTATTACGAATAGCAAAACAGAGATCCTATCTTTGCCATGCTAATGCTGCTGTGCCTCTTATTTTCCTTTTAGTGTGTTCCTTCCAACTTCTTTCCCATAATCCTTTGTGCCTTCTTCCGTCACACTCGTTCCTTTGGCCTCCTAATTCTCCTCTCCTCCTCATCTTCTCCAATCCTCTTTTGTCCACAGGAGCACTTCCTGGAGGTGGTCGGTGGCCAGGAGTTCCTCCTGCTCCCCGTGGAGGAGATGGAGAGGCTCCTCGCCTCGGACGACATCAATGTTCCGGACGAGGAAACCGTGGTAACGGCGCTGCTCACCTGGGTGCGCCACGACGAGGCCGCCCGCCAGCCACTCCTGTCCTCGCTGCTGGTGCACATACGTGTGCCCCTGCTGCAAGCACAGGTGAGGCCCCTCTCTCTCTGTCTCTGTTTATCTCTCTGTTTCTCTCTCACTCTCTCTCTCTCTCTCTCTCTCTCTCTTTCTATCTCTCTCTCTGTTTCTCTGTTTCTCTCTCACTCTGTCTCTCTCTCTCTCTTTATCTCTCTCTCTTTCTGTGTACTGCAATGGAACCACGTCAAATTAAATGCCAAAGCAAGGCGTGTAATAAACTATATGAATCAAATGTTAATGTATTCCTCTTTCTTTGTCTTTTGTATATCAATATATCAGTTTATTTTTCTCCCGTTCTATCCTCTGTTAATACCTCTGTCTCTCTTTCTCTCTGTTTTTATACCTTACTCTCTTTATCGCTCTCTTTTTATACCCCTCCCTCTCTCTCTCTCTCTCTCTCTCTCTCTCTCTCTCTCTCTGTCTGTCTCTCTCTCTGTCTGTCTCTCTCTCTGTCTGTCTCTGTTCAATTAGAGTGTATCCATTAAGATGGCTGTATATCATAGCCATTATGCTGTTGTGTATGTGTGTCGTTACCTCCCTCCACAATCAACTCCAGTGGCTGCTACAGCTGTCTCATAATGCGATGCATTAACCGTATTATATGCTGGGCAGAGCCCCTTTTAATGCCTAGGGCTACACGCGCACACCTTCATCCTTAATTGACTGTGATCTCCCTTTTAACTGCAGTTAAACGTCCTGCTGCCTTCATCTCTCTGTGACTCCTGACTGTAGCGGATCCCCTCCACCGTTACACACTCTCCTGTAATCATCCTGCCGCCTGTGCACGGTCCTGTGCTCATTGTGTCTAACGGTGGTCAGCCTGTAACCCTGTGCAGCAACATAAATCGCACTCTCTGACACCTCAAGGACGCTCTGGCGACACACGCTAGAGCCCCATGGGTTTTGTAGGGCTCTCTGCATGTGAGAACGGGGTGTGCACCTCGGGTGGGATGGACTCTGTTACACGTAGCGCGGACTCACACGTTATAGTGGAGTCAGCTTTCCTGGAGAAAGATTACTGATGTTTTGACCTTGGGCAAAGCAAAAGCACCTCTCAATATTCATATGTCATTGGGTGCCTTCTCAGATGCTCCGCCCCACACGTTGGACACGCATTGCCATGGCTGGGATAGTGTGGTGTGGTGTGGTCTGCACCACATTGTTTGTGTTTACATTTACAGAGCATAGACACGACATTTGACACAACGTGCTGACAGTCGCTGACTCCAACTTTAAGGTGAATGAGACAGGGAGTAGAGATTATTGAGTGACCCTTTAATCAATCAGTAACGTGAGCTGGGGGGGGGGGGGGGGGGGGGGGGGGGGGGGGGGGGGGGGGGGGGGGGGGGGGGGGGGGGGGGGGGGGGGGG
>JAODUE010055657.1:0-17338 GCA_027564755.1 Amblyopsis hoosieri | reverse complement strand
AATATATAAATCTTTCACTCTCTCTCTCCCTGGCTGTTATCAAGAAACCTGAACACTTCTACAGCAACGTCGTAAATCACAGCCGATATCTGCCAGAGGTATAGCGCTGTACCTCTGGCTTGTTGACTTCTCAGTTATTAGAGATAATCGACCGACTGTAAATAATTTAATAGGTTATTACGTGCTGTAGTTGTCTTACTGCAATCAGATGCTGCATATGCCATCTCTTCCTCTAAATACAGATCACGTTTAATGGTTTTCCCCAACCAGATCTCACCATTGGATTGGTGTGTATGTAGGGTAGAGGCACTGTGAAATGTGTTACATGCATTTGCAGAGTTTACATTTTCCCCAGTTGTTGCCTTGAGGGAGATGATGCTTGCATGACATTGTTGTAGTGGAATGCCCAGTGCTATTTTGCTGGTGTCAAATTGGCCAATTGAGCATGACATTTATATTATGATAATGTTACATTTTCTACTCCTTGGATGAAGATCACTGAGGGTTGAAGTTTCTTCTGTGAGCTTTCACACATTGTTAAACACCTCTGCGAGTCACTGCACTGTTTCTTCTCGCAAGAGAAATGTCTTGAGCATTGCACCACCCAACTGGTACACTTGCATGCTGAGAGACCAATAAGGAGAAGACTTCTGTTGAACTGTGCATGTTCTTTTAAATATATTTACTGGTCATTTTAAAGGAGTCATTTCATGCTCCTTTTCACTTGTTGACACAGTTCCTTGACTTCTCAATGCAATGTACTGTAGTTGACAAGCTTAGGTGAAAATGCCACACAGTTTATGTGGAATAGCACATCATACAACAGCTCTTTAGATAACGGTCTGATTTCAGTGACTGTTGCTATCAATTTAACAAGTCACTGCCCACCCCGCCCTGACTTCCATGTATCTGTGTAGTTTTATGGGTTTTGGTCTTTTGGACCACATATGGGTTAATTTCAGCAGTGTTTTCAAGGTGTTAATATTGCGCATGAATTCCGCCCCGCCGTCCAGACTACAGTAAAAAAACTACCCCAGCGCTAACCAGTATGAACCAGCCTGGACCAGCACTACCCCAGCACTAACCAGTATGAACCAGCCTGGACCAGCACTACCCCAGCACTAACCAGTATGAACCAACCTGGACCAGCATGGAATTCATGCTGGTTAATGCTGGATTTTTTAGCAGGGATATTCTATCTTTGTTATTATCACAGACGTAACTTTAAATGTTTTGTATGATATGACGACCCAGTTAAAAACATTATTACTCGCGGTACCAAAAACGGCAACCCGTTTCCGACAAGGGATACAATTTCAGTATGACACGTGTGTGTCTTTATCAATTTGCATTGTTTAGGTTAAGTAAATCAACACAACATTATTTAAGCAACCTATCTCTAATACGTTTACGGTTTCTGAACAATAGCCTATATTAATCTAATGTAGTTATTGATGTTCACATCACTCTTGATAATATGCCTGTCCTGCAGACTCAACTTGTTTATGCTATGGTAGCCTGCAGTTACTGTATCAAAAAATAGATTTACAGATTTGGTCATCTGCAAATGTTGAACATTAAACTTTTACTTACGGTTTGTGTACTGGTGATCAACATCATTTCCTTGCCTTGCATATTTCGCTGATACTACGTAACTGGCCATATCCTCATAGGGGCGTTACCAAACAAACTGTGCAGTAATCTACGCAACATATGCACGTTTCTCTCATTCGCCTGTTTCCCCGCCCCTCTCCCTTTTTTAGCCAATACAGACCAGGAAGCGAACAGTCCACTTTGAAAGGCTTAATACTTCTCTGTGTCACATCGACATTGCTAATTCCAAAAACATCTAGAAATACTTGTTTTTCATGGAATGGGTCCTTTAAAGCATTCCTGACACGCAGACTGGGTAGTAGCCTCATTAATCTAAATATAAAAAAATAAAAAACTACAAATGGATGAAAGCTTTGATGATGCTTCTTGCCCCTGACACAGATACACGAGATGTGATGGTGATTTATCCCACCCGTCCCAACCCCTTGCAGGCAGTTCTCGGAAACAGGCCAACATCCCAGGCATCATTAGAGAACCATTAACTCATATGCATGCTTATAACCTGCTGCTTAGTGCAACACTACTGAGCTGGTGTTTTTGAAAAAGGATTTCAGTATAATCCACCCTGTGAATAGATGGTTAAAGCACATTTTACACAAGCAAAATAAATCTGTGGATTTTATGAAACTAATCGAAATAATTATGTTTAGTTGTTTTCATCTCACATCATTTCTCCAGCCTGGTATAACCATATCCAAAATTCACTTTGTGAACATGCTCGGTTTGAGATTGTTTCCTGTCTTGCATCCTAATAGCAAGACCTTGGGTTCATTTTTTACCTATTAAAGCATCTTATTTTATCACTCTAATGCTATCACCGCAGACACTGTCTACACGCTTGACTTCAACGTCATCCCATTCCCACTGGTGGCTGATTAGCCCACCTTACAGAGTGGAAGAGATCGTGCAAAAATGGTTTCCAGACTACCTCAGGGAAAATTGAGTAGGGTGGCGCTCGCTAGGCTTATCATTTCTCAGGCAAGCAGGAACTCTGAGACACGAATACAACGCTGAAGCTGCAGTTCTTCAAATGGCCATTTGAGGCTGGCTGCAAAAGGGAGTCAGTCCCCATAGACTACAATGTTCAAATGTCTGAATTTACAGCAAAAAATAACGTGTTTACAGACTGGTTCAAAAATCGGTTTAGCTAGTCTCCCAGTTCATCACAACTGTACGGGTGGGGGGAGGGGGCTTGAATTATTTTATAACTCATCAGTTAAGATATATTAGCCATACATTTATCCAATTTTAGTGGATAGGGGGGCGTTACAGGTGCAGTGAGGTACTGCAAAGATGGCGACGGCCAGCACTGTGTTCAAATACATTTTTGAGCAAAGTTATGGGTGACGTCACGGAGGGTTTGTCCATACCGTCTATGTTCTCAGTGCATTGTTAAATTAAGAACATTAAGGACATGCAATTAATCTGTTGCACAACATTCTTAAATCATAACATAATCAGTAGTTCTATGCAAGTGCATGAGAGGGGGTTGAATAAGTGGCTGTTCAAAAAACAATGTGTTGTTTTCTGCATCTAATAAAATACAGTTGAAGGAGATGACCTTAAAATCACATCTCTCCACTTCTGTTTGTGACATTCACTTGGCTTGCATATTTCCTTACATGATATTTTGAGTTTGTAATGGGGGCTGCTGTTTTTATTTGCTTGTTTTGTGATTTCTTTCTTCGTTTTTTGGGTCTTTTTCCTTAGTTTGTAGTTTGTACTGTAGTATACAGCGATAGGAACACTGTGTTTCATCTCAGCCCTGGAGACGATATCACTCCTCTACCATAGCTGCAGTTCCTCAAGAAACAGTATTTCAAAGGTACACACCCAAACATGGAAGCTCACACATACGCTCATTTAATTATATAGTATTTGCTCAAATGCCTATGCGGTACAATTGTGATTATAGGAAACATGACAGAAGATGTACTTTATGTATAGGTTGACATTCCCAGGATGTGGCAAAACTTAATTCTGCTCAAAAAGCAATCAAACAGGGATATTTTTGGTGTGACTAAATAACACATGATGTCTCAAACAGCCCATTTGTGGCAAATGTAAGCCTTTATTTCACAATTGTGTTCTGTGTTACATTCCGGACATCCCATAGAACACATCATCTCAATCTTATAGACTAAACCTTGTTTTTCCCAAGATGTGACTGTGGTTGGTTTGGTTTTCTGATTAAATTGTTTTTTAGATGTTAATATGCATTTTGCTTGCTGTTTGGTATAAACCCATTATTACTGGATTATGACTCAAATTGACACCTATTCTGTTTTCCTAACTGTGCCATTATCTGCTTTTGAGTAACTCTTAAATTGAACATACTATAGGTAAATAGAATTATTCAATTGCCTCAAAACATACAGTACATGTAATAAGCGGGTTGATGCAGGTGATGCTCATAATTGCCATGTAATGTGCCACAGCAACTTAGCAAGAAAATACAGACAACAGGAGATTATAGCGCAGTCTATAAATAGATGCAACTGAAAAATAGCAGTGGGAGGTTTAAATGATCTTTGCAGGTTAAGCGCTTTAAGAACTAGAGACTAAAAAAGAGAGATGAAACAAGGTACTCTTCCTTGAATAATTATAACTGAGCGTGTGTTTGTAAATGCTTGTGTACAGTGAATTAGCCTATTCTGTACTTGGTTTTTACTGTAACAAAGCCTGTTATCAGTTTTGTTGCACATTTTTCTCTTTCTTGTGTGTGTGTGTATGTGTGTGTGTGCAGTACATGAGGTCCAATCTAATCTTAAGGCTGCAAGAATAAAACTCAATATACTATTATACTATTTACATTACATACTGAAGCAAACCATGTCCTTGGGTTTAACATATGACGTTTTCCATCATTCCGTCATATGTTAAAGTATGCTAATATCATTATTTGGCTGGTAAAATAGCTAAATACATATTTGTGTAAATTAATTTATATACAGTATATATATATCACATAAGATGAATAATGAATCCCTCCAGCGAGGTCTCATACAGTATTTAATGCATTGCCTCAAAACATTCCTGGGGCCTTGGATTAGTGTAATTAGGAACATTTCCTGCATGGGATGTTTTGTTGTATTCATCGTTGGTATACTTGATTGCCCCGCAGCATACAAACAATCAATGTCAGTAACACTGTCTCAGAATCAATTGACACCTAGGACCGTTCCTCGTCAAGGATAAAGTTGAACCTAAATTCTGGAAAACTACCACACAACACATGCGTCTGCGTTAAGTCCAAGCAGGAACTTCCGGTGATGAAAATTGAATCCATTGCCAAAATCTGCAGTTTATCAAATGGCCACTTGAGGCTGGCTCCAAAAGCGAGTCAATCCCCATAGACACACATAGTTACACCCTTTAATCAGTCAGGGTTTTTGTGCCTTACTGTAACCTATGATCAGTGTTTAATAAATTGGGATGTTGTATGTGAGGGAGCCCTAACTCACGACCGGGAGGCTCCCGCAACATCATTTTTAACGGTGTGCCTACTGAAAATGTTGGAGCTCAATTGAATCCCTGCCTATGATACTATGTTGAAGATTGTGGAGATATTATTTTTGTGTGCATTTCAAACAGGTATATCTTGAGTGTTGTCTCCCTCTACATTTGCCTATACCTCATTGTTTGTCTGAGTCTCTGTGTTCATGGGTGATTCAGTACTTGACCTAATTACAGCGAGAGAGAGCGAGTACGTTATTAGAACCTGATTCAATGTCACCGCGCCCCCGGCTGTCTGTGTGCGGTGCTGCCGACGAGCTGAATGTACAATAGCCTTAGATCAGGGGTGCCTCGGGTCACCATGTAAGAGTCACAGCACAGTCACAGAATCCCAGGCCCTGTTGTGGTGTGTGTGTGTCACGGGCCCAGAGCTGCTTGCTTCCACCAGCCGGTAATGTGTCACAACAGGAGGATGGCAGAAGTATGATGATGTCGTGTCAGATTTTATGCTGTGCGTATGTGTATGTGTGTGTGTGTGTGTGGGTGTTTGTGAGAGAGAGAGAGAGAGCCAAACCGGATATCATGTTAGTGGACGAGAGCAGGACGGCAAAGTAAGTTGTGGCCGGTGCAAAACGCCCGCGCCGCCAATGGCAAATGACATGCCGTCCAACGTAAACAATAAAAAATAACATTTATCCTCCGGCATTTACAGCCGGATGTTCATGGTTCCCTCACTCACGGAGAAAACATTGTCAACGAGAAGGAAATACACTAGAATACTAGCTACAGTACGAAAATATCTACATAAAAAATATGCCACTAAATAATTGTATTGAATACATTTGTATTAAATTGTATGTAAACAATGCAACATCACCATAGCGAATGTCATTCCTTATTTGCGGTGCCGTCCATAAAGTGTTTGCGGTCTGCCATGTTCTCTCTCTCACCATCAGCCGTAGCATAACTTGGCAGCGTGTGTCTGACGTGTGCATGTTTGTGGGTGTTTATATGTAAAGCAACAAAGCATTTAGTGCGCACACACACACACACACACACACACACACACACACACACACACACACACACACACGCAGAATGGCCCCTCTGGTTTAATGCTAACAAGAAAGAACATCCTGAGGACGAGTCTTAACACAATTGTTCTTCACGCACACACACACATGCGCACGCACATACACACACACACACACGCACACGTACATACTGTACGCGCACATGAGCAGAGTGTGGGTTCATATGTTTGAATAGATTTGGTGTTTCTGTCTACAATTTCCAAAATCCCCACTCTCTCTCTCTCTCGCTCTCTCTCTCTCTCAATTCAATGCAATTCATTTGGCTTTATTGGCATGAATGTTATGATAAACAATATTGACAAAGCATTTTACAATATAATAATGATTACAATAGAATAAAGATACAGTATATACAGCTGCTAAGATCACGAATACAAAAATATATAAATAATTGGGGAAAAAAATAAAAATATATATAAATAAAAATTACATTGCGTCAGCAGTGCAAATGAAATACATCAATATCACATTAGTGTAGAATAAATTATCTCTTTGTCTCCACCTCTCTCCCTCACTATATCGTACACATGCACATGCACATGCACACGTCATCCGTTTCTATTGCTTTCCATTTAAGACCCCCACCTTCCCGCCCCCCTTCTCTTGCTGTCATGACAATGTCATCCTCAACTGCCTCCTGAACACGCACACACACACGCACCATCAAGTAGTTCTATGGGTCAGAAGGTGTATATTATAAAGCCTGGTGTCATCTACTGGGTCAGGCACCATGACACATTTATAATGTGTCAAACTTTAGTTGCGATATCTCTCTCTCTCTCTCTTCTCTCGCACACCAATATTTCTGTCGTTCTCTCCCCCAATCTCTCTCCCTCGCTAATCTCTCTCTCTCTCTCTCTCTCTCTCTCCCTCTCCAATCTAGTCCCTCACTAATATCTCCCATCTCTCTCTTTCTTACCATACTCTCTCTATGCCCTGTCTTTGTGGTGCCGTCTTTCCCACTCGCTCTTTCTTGCACACACATACATACAGATATACAGGTTGATACCCTCCCCCATTCATATATGCAAATCACCCTGAGTTCCCAAAGTCACCGAAACATCAGGGAGAATGGTTTACAAGCGCCAACGGTGCGGATGCGATCATGCGTGCGTTTCTCCGGGCTGCCATGACGGCTGCACCACGTCGTGGTGCGTATGTGTCGGTGTCACGGCCCGCCGCGTACGTTTGACCGAGGGCAGGCGCCGGTTAATTTGTGCAGAGCACTTAACCTGTCGCCACTCTGAGACGCACTGCAGGAATCTCTCTCTCTCTCTCTCTCTCTCTCTCTCTCTATCTGCCAATGTCTCTCACTCTGTGTCTCTCTCCCTCTCTCTGTTTCACTTATTCCCTGGTATGTTTATTCTCCTCTTGCGCCCCCTGCTGTCTGCAGCACGCACTAATTTTTCGCCCGCTGCTCTCTCTCCATCTCTCTCCTCTCTGCCTCTCTCCTCTATATATCTCTCTCCATCCCTGTCTCTCTCTTTGCTTCTGTCTCTCCACCACACCTCCGCACAATGTGCTCCCCCTCCCCTGGTTTTTCTCCTTCATCCAGGAGACGCAATTTATTCCACTCTTCCACCTTCCTCACACCCTAGTTTGTGTGTGTGTGTGTGTGTGTGTGTGTGTGTGTGTGTGTGATTGCGCGAGAGAGAGAGAAAGAGAGAGAGTGAGAGAGAAAGAGAGATAGAGAGAGATAGAGAGATAGAGGGGAGAGAGAGATAGACAAAGAGAGGTGAGGCGGAGAGGAAGTGTGTGTGTGTGTGTGTGTATGTGTAAAGAGCTGGGGAGCATTGCGTCACCGGGGGTGTGTCGAGCAGGGGGGCGGGCCCTGGGCCGGCTGTCAGTCAGTGACGTGCGCGAAGCACATGTGCAGGTCATGCTCGGGGAGACGTTGTGCGGCGGTAATCTAGCTGTGCGTCGAGCAGCGCGACAAACCACCGCAGTTTCCTTCCGCAGCTGACACAGTATCCAAGCGTGTGTGCGTGTGCGTGTGCGCGTATGTACGTGCGTGCGTGTGTGCTGTATGTGTGTATGTATGCTGCATGGACTGCAACCGGAGCTGTGGCTGCTATCGGTACTGCTGGTGAATTATGCAGGCAGAGGAGAGGAATGAATAATGCATTCTGCCGGGTTACCACTGCTGCGTTAGTTAGTTGAGCGGGAACCTGTGGCTGCCTACCGGTACTATCTTGCTGCCCGTCTGACTGGCTACCTTGCTCTCTGCCTGCCTGCCTGTCTGCCTGCCTGCCTGCCTGCCTGTCTCTCTGCGTGGGCTAATTGACTGACAGCCTGGCTCTCTGACTCAGCCAGAAAATGTCTCACTACCATTTCATCAAATGTTGTAAGTAACCGCTTAGCATCTGCGTGTGTGTGTGCGTGTGCGTGTGCGTGTGCGTGCGCCGCTCCATGGCAGTGTAACTATAGTGTTATAGGCTACATTGCAGTGTATAGGACACTGTAAATTCATATGTATGCTTCCAATGTCTCTGTGTGATGGATCTCTCTGGCTTCTGCTGCCTTTGCCCGAACGGCATTTAGAAGTTCAGTGATGCCACACTGCAGTGTGAGCCCTACTTTAAATGCCCTTCATCAATATCTATCACAGGCACTCCTACTGGGGCTAAATGGTGTGTCACTGCAGTGTGTGTGTGTGTATGTGTGTGTGTGCGCGTGCACATTCATTTTTCCGTGCGCGCGTGCGTGCTGTGCACGTGAGCTTGCTGCAGAGGACTGCCGCAGATGTGTGTGAAGTTGAGTGCTGTATGCAGCAGGTACAGTCTGGTACATTCTGACAGGCTTACACACATACAGATGACGAGAGATGGATAGAGGGAGCATACTGTCACAGTCAAGAAACGCGATGAGAGAGAGAGGGAGAGGAGGGGAGAGAGAGAGAGGGTGGAACTGAGAGGAAGGCAGGATGGAATGAGTGGCATTTGCAGATAGAGTGCACCAGGGAATGATGGACAGACCCTGAAAGGAATGAATCAAGTCTCTCTCTCTCTTTTGGTGAGAGAGAGAGAGAAAGAGAGTGTGTGTTTGCATGTGTTTATGGGTGCACATTGATGAGATATGTGCGTGTGTGTGTGTGTGTGTGTGTGTGTGCGTGTGTGCGTGTGCGTGTGAGCGTGCATGCCGTATGCAGTATGTGCCTGAACATTAGCCAGTAATATAGAAGCTACTGCCATTCTGTCAGTGTTGTGGAGCCTGTGATAATCCACATTCAGTCAACAGCTGAGTGTCAAAGATTGGCAGCTCTCTGTGTGTGTCTTCCCTTCAGTTATCTCTCTACTACTGTCCATACCTGTCAAGTGATCAATTTTCAATTCAGATCACTTTATTGGCATGACGCTAAAGTGTACATAATGCCAAAGGATCATACGTTATTTTCTTTCTCCATATTAATATAATTAAACAAACTAATAACATAAAATAGTAATAACAAGATCCATCATCCATTCATCCATCCATCCATCCATCCATCCATCGTCACCCGCTTATCTGGAGTCGGTCGCGGGGTCAGCAGCTCCAGCAGGGGACCCCAAACCTCTCTTTAGAAACAAGAACAATAATATAATATAATAAAATATCAGATACATACTGATATTTAAGGAAGATAGTAGGCATTGCATGTCGTACACTGTCCCTCTTGAGAGAGGGACAGTGGTGCCTGTTATCTCTCTCAAGACTCATGTGACTCAATTGCCCTTCATTCTGAATCTCCGTGCCCTTTGCCCAAGCACACCCTGCATATACTGTATACGTATATCTCTCTCCATGCATAGCCGACTGTCTGCCTCCAGTGCACTCTCATTTGTGACGCGTGTCTCATGCTGGAATATACTGTAGTAGGCGTTCAGAAGCAGGCTTAGCGCCTGCATCCGTGACTTAGTATGGTGCTGACTGATTTACAAGGCTCGCAAGGAAAGCCTACGATGAAGGGAGATTGATTTTATGTGTGTGTGTGTGTGTGTGTGTGTGTGTGTGTGGGTTGTGACAGATGAATGACAAATTAGTTTGGTGTGTGTCCTTCCGTAAGCAATTTATGAGCATTTCCTGGCCATAAAGCAGCTATAAACAGGCACCGTGTGGTGGAGAGAGGGGGGGATGACAGGGAAGGATGTTGTTAGGGAAGGCAATGGACATTGGAAGAGGAGAAACAAGGGAGAACATGGTAGAGCAAAGAGCGAAGGTCAAAGGGCAATGCAGCTG
This sequence comes from Amblyopsis hoosieri, assembly GCA_027564755.1. Taxonomy (NCBI): domain Eukaryota; kingdom Metazoa; phylum Chordata; class Actinopteri; order Percopsiformes; family Amblyopsidae; genus Amblyopsis; species Amblyopsis hoosieri. The sequence continues at coordinate 6,959 of JAODUE010055657.1, read as the reverse complement.
TATAGTGTGGTCACTACTAGAGGATGACTGAGGGGTCGGGGAGGAAGAGGTAGGGCTGGGCGATATACCGGTATATATCGGTATATTGGAATTATTTCAAAAGAGATGTATAATTAGACAATATCGTTTATATCGATATAGTTATATTATGCATTTATTCATGACTTTTTCGATTTGTTTGTCTCTCCCTCCATGCCTGCACTTGGTGCGTTCAGAGTGTCAAAGGGGCGGAGACACCAGAGAAAGCTCACGTATGTCAATTAATGTCGCTAAAAATAATACTTTTAGATTATTTTATTATTTATAGAAAATACCGATATATATATCATGTATCGGTATTCAACCTAAATATATCTGGATATTATTTTTGGTCCATATCGCCCAGCCCTAGGAAGAGGTTAGGGCTGCTCCATTATTTTGGTCAGTTTTTAAATCACAAATATTTAACACAATTACAAATTGACTTTGGAAAGATGTTGCATTTAATGCAAAACAATGAAACAAATGAACAGTGAAAACATCTTTAACTGTGAAATGTCCCTTAATACTTTTCACATTGATCTTTTACTTTAACCCTGCGAGGGGCAAAATGCGAGAGTCAGCATGCACGTACCATTCAGAAAGAACACCAGACGAGTGTACCTGCAAAACTGGATGTGCAAAATAATCATTTTCTTCTCGATTATATTGTTTTTGTATTTGCTAGCAGCCGATGTGATTAATTGCACAGCCCTAGAAGAGGTACAGTATCGGGAAAGATGGCTGACTGAGAGGAAAGTGAGAATATAAAGGGCAGCTGGATGACGTAACGTGGGTTTGCGGTGACAGAATCGAGGATCAAAGACAGATACAGGTCTGAATACAGAGTGTGTGTGTGTGTGTGTGTGTGTGTGTGTGTGTGGGGGGGGTCATCAGACAGGGAAACTGACAGACTGAGACACAGGGGGACAGGTACAGTACAGTATGCACTGTGCACACATCTCAGAGACACACACACACACCCTTATTGTATTATATTGAATGCGTATTAACCGTACATGCACACTGCTGCATTGTTGAGTCAACAGCTTTTCTCAACAAGCACTTGTTCAGGTAAACGCACGATAAGGAATATGAATGATGGTCTGCAGCATTTTAGCCTTTTACAGTGGGTCAAAGTGTTTTTTTTTGTTTTTTTTGCCTTTCCCAAAACATAATTATTTATTTATTAAGTGCTGTAGAAGTAGGACAGTCATCCCAATCCCAACATGTTTGGGTGCAAAGATGAACAGCTCTCATGAGCATCAGTCAAACTTTAATCGTGAGTTACATCACTTCTAAAAGGAAGCTTAAGGATTTGCATGGGGTTCTAAAGGGTTAAACCTTCATCACACAGAGATGGGCTGCCTGTGCACACTGTCAAATTGACGGACAGTGCGACTCCGCGCCATGTGCTGAAAAGCTGAGGATATTTAAACTTTTATGCTCGTCTAAAAAACGCAAAAACAAAAAAAATCCTGCGAAGCGCTGCGCCATAAAAAAGCGCATTCCAGTCGCGCATTCCAGTACCATAGGAAACCAATGGTTTTGCTGGCGACGCCTTTCTAGCAACGCGTCACTGTGTGATCGGGCCCTATAACCTGTAGCTGTAGTTTTATATTTACTGGACAATATGATACATTTCATTCAATGTATAATTGTTCATTATTGTTGCCCTATTGACACCTATTGCATAACCTTCCTGGAAGGGTGGACTCCTCCCTCTGTGGTCCCTTCCCAAGGTTTTTTCAATTTTTCCCTATGGGGTTTTAAATGGACGTATGTCCTTGCCCGGGAGTATAGGAGCAGGTTTAGCGGGGTGTGAAATATTGTCTGGACAGCCCTTTGAGACGGCAATGTGATTAAGGGCTACATAAACTTGATTTGACTTGACTGCACACACCACAGTAGCAGTGCGTGCAGATCACAGTTGAAGAATGGCACTGCACTGTACAGTCATCTGGTGTTCAGCTGGCTGCCTGCAGTGACACAGTGCTGTAATGTCTCTGACGTTTGCTCTGACACCTCTCTCTCGCCCTGCCTTGCATTCTGGGATACCTTGGTTCCACCTCATTCACACCTGCATGCACAGCGTATCCAGGGCACGCGCGCGCCCGCGAGCGCTCCGTCATAGACGCGCACGTGGGCCGTGCTGCGGCATCTCCCACCGTGGAGTGATTCAGCACAGGTCGGCAGATATTAGGGAGTGATATCTGTAGTCATGTGTAGCGCCTCCTCGTGACTCAGTGAGGAGGAGAGTGAGGAGGATGATGAGAACCATAGCGGGGAGAAATGAGAGTTATCTGCCATTGGAACAGCTGTAGGTGGTGTCCTTGTACAATAATGTGTGTGTGTGTGTGTGAGCATTTATGTCTCAAGTGAGTTTTGTGTGCAATGCATGCTGGTATATGCGTTTGAGAGCGTGGATGTGTTTGAGCCGTGTGTGTGAGCACTGAGCAGAGGTGTGCGTTTCTTTGTGTGCGTATCTGTTGCCCTGTGTGTGCATTCAGTGGTCCAAACTGGATTACAGTTGAGAGCAGGCACCTGTTGTGAATGGTATTCTAATCACCGCCCTTGTGTAGAACAAGGGAGGTGCCTCTTTTGCATGTGCAGGCCAGGCAGATGGTTCTCTGCTGTATTGTGCCGAAGTGTGTGTGTGTGTGTGTGTGTGTGTGTGCGTGTGTTTGTTGGAGGAGGGGGGGGGGTGGTGGTGGAATGGGGGTTGGGGGGTGGGGGACAGGTGTTTGAATGTGTGGTTAGATTTCTATCTATGTACAAAGCCCTTTTTTGACACGGTGGCTTAATTTATCTGCCCACATGTCTGTCTGTTAAACAAAGCTACAGTACAGTAGTAAACACACCCCATTGGTGTGAAGTGAAACACACACACACACACACGCATCACACACACAGAGAACCACCACCTAAATCCTCAACAGGCCAGACTGCTCTGTTGGGAAAAGCAGTCTTACAGAAATCGTTAGAGAACAGTTTCATTGTATTGTTAGTGTCGGGCTTGGCTTTTGTTACAAGCTCTTCAAAGACTACGCTCTGCTCTCTGTGGTGCACCGCAGGAGATTTAAGGACGATGTCAAGACCTCCTGAGGCAACACGAGATGTATATGTGGGGTGGATGGTTCTTTATTTATATGCCATGAAATGTACAGAACGTCTTTGGCTATGAGTGTCAAAACCACATCAAAACCCACATCTAGTGCCTGATACACAGTGCCTGTCATTATCAAGAAGGTATTGCGGGCGGGGGGAGGGGTGTTGGGGGTTGGGGGGGTTGGTGCAGCAGACGAGAGAGAGAGAGAGAGAGAGAGAGAGAGAGAGAGAGAGAGCGGGTGAGGGAGAGACAGAGGGGTGAGGAGCAAGATGTAGCACTTCAAAGGCCCGTCCTGCTGACGTGGCGTCTGATGCAGGCGTTAGCAGCAGGGCGCTATCTCACGCCAATTCCACTAGGGGGAGTAGACAGATGGCGCCGGAGAATGCACCCCTAGATGGAAGATCAAAAGTGAAGCGGGAGAGATGTATTATAGAGCTAGAGGGTGATGTGGGATCAATATTAAGGGTTATTATGGGAGAGAGAGAGAGAGAGAGAGAGAGAGAGAGAGAGAGAGAGAGAGAGAGAGAGAGATTTAAAATATTAGTGAATAAATATACATATTTTATCTGAGCACTTTCTTTCCCTCCCCTGTAGGGACCCAGGGACCTCAAATATATCAACGGAGGTCTAAAGGGCACATTTATTGCAGAACACACACAGAGCTCTGAGACATAATTTCTCAAACTCTTGCATTTTTCCATCAGTTACATTTTCATCATGTAATGTTTAATTTTCATTTATGATTATCCATAATTTCACATGAGTGCACTCAGTGAGGTCCAGCCAAGGCCAGTTTGAGGGTAGGAAGGGCTATGATCTAACCACCTAGGCAGACCATAATAAGCCTGACTGTTGCCATAGCGATGGGTCATCAGCATCACTACACTCTGTTGGGGCAAATCAGACATGTACATGACTGTAACTTTGAATGAAAACAAGCATCACAAAACAATAAATCTGATGAGTCAAGTCACATTTTGACCTCTCCCGCTCGCTGTCGCCCCCTGCAGGTTGTTTCCAGCTATGTAACGTCTTTCGCCACAACATGGAGATAGACCAATGCCTACTGGAGTCCCTGCCACTGGGCCAGCGCCAGCGGCTGGTCAGGCGGATGCGCTGCGACCAAATAAGGGCGTACTACGAGAGGGAGAAGAGCCTGCAGCGGCAGCAGGGCGACGTCAAGGCGCGAGCCCCGCCCACTCACCGCAAAAAGCAGCGCATTCGCTTCAGCCTGGCTGATGTCATACAGGACGCCATCGTACGCCATGATGACAAGGAAGGTATGCTTGCTATGCGTGTGTGTGTGTCTCTGTGTCTGTGTGCGTGCGTGTGTGGGTGTGCATGTGTGTTTTGAGAACATTGAGTGTGAAACTAAATAATATGACCGTATATTTGTCGAGTCTACTGAGCAAAATGAGTGAGTAAGTGTGTGTGTGTGTGTGTGTGTGTGTGCGTGCGCGCGCGCATGTGTGTGTGTGTATGTGCTGTACACGTGTAATAGCAGCTGTTGAAGCAGATACTATGATGGGCATGACGACTGGCCATTAGGTTTAATATAGGCTCATTCTTCACATTGATTATAATGTACTGTAGGGCCAATCGGAAGGCCAAGATGTGTGTGTGTTAGGGCTGGGCGATGTGGACCAAAAATCATATCCTGATATATTTAGGTTAAAAACCGATACACGATATATATCGGTATTTTCTATAAAGTTGGTTAAATGTTCTGTAGAAGAAAAACCAGGAAACCTGACGGAAATGTGAATTTATTATATTTTTTTAGCGACTTAATTGTAGTTGTACATGGTTAAATCCATAGCAGAGAGGTTGTGAATATTGCAGCTATAATGACAGTTTAATCAATTTAATCCACGTTTGTTTTTTATTGAAGGGTAATACGAGCTGGCTACCTATATGTGACTCAGTATCTGCTCTCTCATTGGCTACTCTGAAAAAAGATGTGAATATAACTATATCGATATAAACGATATTGTCTAATTATATATCTCTTTTGAAAATATACCCATATGAATTAAATATCTATATATCGCCCAGCCTTAGTGTGTGGGTCTGTGTTTCTGAGTAGAAACATACATTCTGTAGTCAGTAGTCAGGCTTCTTGCAGAGTGATTCTTCATCAGGGTTTCTGTGTTGGGTCCTCACGGGGAGATGCAAGAGCTATTCCGAGGCTCAAATCATATCATACAGTACAGTCCATCAGGAGAGTAGACGGCCATTGTGGTCTGACCTCTAAGCCTGTCTTGTCACCCTGCTCACACGTGCTCTTACAACCTGCTGCCTGTGTATGCTCCTGACAGCCCAACCAGCAGCAGCCATAGAGATCCACTATGCCAATCTGCACCTATTGGCTGCCGTCAATGTTCAGCTGAGCTGTATTGCGTAGCAGTTGGCGTGCCAAGGCCCCGCTGCCAGATTGGGCCCTGTGTTACTTGGCAACGCATGAGTCGCCCCCTTAACCCTCCCCCTTTCCCCGCATCCCCCGCTTCCATACGACCTAATGCACAATTACCACCCAGGCCCCGGCCTGGCGACAGACTGGCACCAGATTGGCACCGGGATACCAGTGCCTTTTGTAACGGGATGGTCTTTTGTATTCAAGCTGCATGCTATAGGGCAAACAGCAGCGCTAGACTAAACAAGATAGTAGTCTCACACATGGCACGCGTTGCCCTGGTAACCGGCTCATTTGTAGAACCTGTTGTCGCTGTTTACTGTGTGAGGAGCGGTTGTCAAACCCCTGGCCCTGGGACCTGATCCGGCCATTTAAAGTCTTTGTTTTGAATGTGCGGTTTTATTTCCCCCATATTATATATCAGAACAGATAGTATATAGCAGTGTAGCCTAAGTACAAATCCTTTGTTAATAGTTAATGCAGTACATGGCTTGTTCATTCATTACACTACAGTGTATCACACCATGTACAGTATGTCGCTGCACACAGATCTCCATCTGTGTGCAGATCACTTCCCAGAGGAATTAAGGAACATTTTCCCCCGTCCTTAGAAAAGTAGAAAAGAAATGTACAATTGAGTTGCAGCCTATATTTATGAGTCAGGTGTGGTCAAGTTATTTTAAGGGCTGAGAGTTTGGGGTTGTGTCACAGGTTTTACTTTTGGAACTACATCTCCTGCCTGGAAAGAAGGGGGGGGAGGGGTCCTGCTCCATTACAAATGAGTAAATCAACTTCTCTATATCAAATACAATATGAGAGGCATAAATGCTCCTAATGAATTGTTGATTATTTTCTGCTCTGGGTTGTCTTGTTAAGCCCTCTCACTACCGCTCCATGAAATTGGAGTGATAGGCTGTGTCCAGCAGCGATGAATATCTTTGATGAATATTTAAGTGGCACCAAGATGTTTTTGCAATCACCGATAGCGCGAATGTAACACATACATAAATTAATGTTTTTCAACCACATGTCATTCATGCCCTTATACGACAAATGAATAATTAGGTACTTTTCATTAGAATACACATTATACCAAGGTGACTCATTGGACAGGGAAAGCGATGGAGGGAGAGAGAGTCAAATTAGTTTTTATGTATGCATGTTTGGTGTGTTTAGTTACATTAAGAGCAGAGGCAGAGTGTGTGTGTGTGTGTGTGTTTGTGTTAAGAAGACAGGGCTAAATATTTAAAGGTAGTTTTTGTTAATTAATTGGACACTGGCACCAGAGACTCTAATTCAGATATAGTGAAGACACTCACTCTGGTGAAGCAGGCAGGTAATCACCACACACACACACACACACGCACACACACACACACACACACACACACACACACACACACACACACACACACACAC
>JAODUE010055646.1:0-17338 GCA_027564755.1 Amblyopsis hoosieri | reverse complement strand
GCACATTTTATGACCAATTCATGCAAAACTCCACGTAATCCCAAGGGGTTCACATACTTTTTCTTGCAACTGTATATACTGTACACACACATACAGTATGCTTGTGTTTGTATTGTATGTACATGCAGGGGGAGGGAACTGAGTAAATATGAATCCAAAACTCACCTTCAAAGTGAAATTATATATGTAACCTTAGGCTTGTCATGATAACTATTTTTGTTGGGCGATATATTGTCGCAGAAATAATTGCTATAAACGTTATTGTCAGAAGAATTAGTGTTAGTGTTAGCAGTGTTCTGCTATTGTCATGTGACATAATTTGTTCGTTAGGATTGGTTAAACGCTTTTAATTTCTTGGCTAAGTATTAGAAATTAACCTTGAAGAGAGAAAAAATATAATGGCAAATTATTGCATTTATTCTTCCAAAACAGTCGTCGGGAAATACACCTATTAATCCTTTGAGAAGCACTTCTTTCACCAGTCACTGTCTGCTGCGTGTGCGTGTGCGTGTGTGTGTGCGTGCGTGCGTGTGCGTGCGTGCGTGCGTGCGTGTGTGTGTGTGTGTGTGGAGCGCTGCAGGCAGACCAGAGCACAGAAGCAGCACACTATGGCTAACTTTCTTTTCTCAGCAACACAACAGGCAATATTATTGACGTCTGTAAAAGTATTGAGGTCATGTCCCTATATCGCACGATAACTCGATATAGTAATTATCTTGACAGGCTTAAGTTGTCTAACAGTATTCTGCTTTTTGGACATGTAATATCTAGCAAAAAATACAACAACAAACAAATAGTCATACTCAACTTCAGTTCTTAGTCATATTCTCTTGGCATGCTTCCCGTATGTGTGCCAGGAATATGCTGGTCTAGATGGCCTGCCTATGCCTGATGCTGTGGACTTGGTGGAGCACAGTAGAGACACTCTGGATGATGTTTGGAGACAGACAGACTGTCAGCCGTACCCAGAGACTCGAATGCGTCGCCTTATTGATGTCATAGGTACACACACACACACTGAAGGAAGTAATGCCATGTAACACCAAAGACCTTATAGGCAAGTCTGGCCATTCGGCAGCCATCTTGGTAACAGTTATTAAGAAGACTGCCCAAAAAGAAGGTTGAAAAAGCAGATTATCCCAAGTTTATATAAACCATATGCATTCCAATGCTTTCTTAATATATTATCCACTTCTTCCACACATGTTCAAAGCATTCAAAGTTGAAACTGTTGCAAAAACCTCAACTGAGCACTTAAGTCTGTGCTACCACATTATTGGCTTAATAGGTAATCCGTTTGGTTGTTTATAAAGCAGACAATTTGCTCTTATTGGGGGAGGGTTGGAATGTGTGCTTCCAAGTGCCGTATTTGGCATTTCAGGATTTTCCTGTAGCATGTCAGTAACACCTTTATTAATATACATAGTTTACACTGGATTGCATTAAAGGATTGAGTACTCTTTTACTTATATACAGTATATCCACCTGGGTTTCTTCCATTCAAAATATAATTATTAATTATTATATTTCTATAATATAAATATTAGTTCTCACCATCTTACACAATACCAGATGCAAAATACTAATTTCCGGTAGTTTCGGTAGCAAGATTTAAAAACAAATGCTGCTGTTCCCGGGGAAAAAACCTTTGCTGTTTACTGACATTGTTGATGACTCATCATTGTGTTGCTATGAATGACTTGTAAGAAACAAGTGTAACAAAAATCAAGTATGACCAAAGGTTTAGCTACACCAGCTAAAAAAAAAAAAAAGAGAAAAAATTTATTTTTATTTGGAGATATATACATTTCTTTTTAATTTATACACTTTTTATGAGGCAAGCTTCATATGGCTATACTGTCACCACTGTGCAAGTGTCCATCAAGCACAATAATTTAGCCACCCGTACTGATCCACCAGCAGGGAGGCTTTGACAGCGTTTTGCAAATGATAATCTCAGAGAAAGTTCATCTGAGAGCAAAAGTCGAGCGGATCCAGGCTACATTCACTGTGGTTGGCACTGACTGTTCATTTGAACTTGCTGTGTCTGGACGCTTGTGCAATGTGCACCCAGTCAGGGGGTATAGTTGTTATAGCTTGCAATGGTATTTTACATGTCAACAATAACAATAAATCTGGCTTGACACGAAGAAGATTTTAGGAAGATAGCAGTAAATGTCAAGGCACACATTGTCACTTCTGGGTAATCCCGTTTTGACACAAACCAAAACTACTCCACCCAAATGTGTGATCTCATCGTTCTCCATGCATTTCAGACGATTCACACAGGAGTTTAGGCTTTTCCTCATTCTACTCAATGATATAATAAATCCACACAAAATATGAATAAGAAATGATTCATGATATTTTAGATTATGTTTTTCTTTTTTTTTTCACGTGATGATGAATCTGTGCATGCTGCTAACTTGCTCATGCACTGATTGTATTTTCTGATCTAAACGTAAAATTAACAATTAAACAATTAAAATTAACCTTAATATATTTACTTACTTAAAATATAGAAAATAAAATAAACTAATGTTGCGTTTGTCTTCCAACCTCAATATTTGGCAAGGTTGGGAATGTCTGGTTTATGATCTATCATTGTAAATATTCAGAAAGTCAAATCAGATTGAGAAGCAGTTTTCAAATGTGCTTGAATGGTTATTCGATGGTGATTTGTGTGTCGGATAACAGGCGGTGCCCTCAGCAGATATGTGCAGAGAAAGTTGAGCGATGTGAAGATCTTCAAGGAGCCGTTTGTATGTGTTCGAGAGAACCTAAGATTGGGCTCTGTGATCTGCGAGCAGTGGGTGGCAGCCTGTCACCAACTAACGGGACAGGTACAGCCCAAATCCCATTGTACTCAAGTGACATTTCGGGACAGTTGAAACCTATTTTTATTCTTTACTCTATTACCATACATTATCAGAAGGAAATGCAAAAATTGTCTCCATTTCCATTTCAATAATTTCCAGGCCCAATAAGTTAACGTCTTAAAGTTGGGTGCCATTGCTGTGTCTTTACAGCTGATGGATGTAACATCTATCACACATGAAACACTACCGTAAAAGACTGTGGCATTACGCCATGTCAATGCAATGAATTTGAGGTTGCATAAGTGTGTTACTCATCATCAACACAGCTGTTGATGAGAAATGTAGACTTCTGCCTAGAATACTGAACTGGTAACTGTCTTGTAAGAGAAGTATTCAGGCCCCTGGTGTATTGTATTTGTCAGGTGTGGAAGAGACATGCCCCCCACCCCTGGAAAGGAGACCAGCACCATCCACAGAACCTCCAGTGCCTGGCACAAAGGCTGGATGAGGTGAGGGCTTGAATTCCAGATGGAAATCTGAAGTAAATAAAAAAATGTTCCCCATATTTTCATATTTTGTATGCTGTGTGATTGTGTTCCTATCTGCAGCGTTCACGCTTCAAAACACATACAGTACGTCATGGGAAACCCGTTTAAAAATGACACTACAATAAAGGAAGTGTTTGATACTAGACGTGACCTGTCATTTGACTAATCTTATTGTTGAATACATTGTTTGATATATGTGTGCTGATTTAAGTCTGTTGACATTCCATTCAAATGAAAGTTAAATTGCAAAATGTTGGTCATGTTCAGTAGCGCTAAGCGCCTTCCTTGCTCAAAGGCACTTTACAACTTTATTACGACTCAGCACTTTGTCTGGGTTTCAAACCAAAACGGCAATTATACTTGTACTGTACTTGATACTTGTAACACTGGTTCCAACTACAAGGGGAAAATAAACTGTGGTGTGCAAGGAATCATAACATTGTTGCATGTATGACATGCAAGTGTAGCTGCACTCCAGCTCTGAGGCTGACTCCACCCATTGCACATGTTTTAAGGAGCTAAACCGTAGTCAAGGAGCTAAGGGAGGGGAGGGGCTGAGAGGGGAACCCCCTATTAACGTCAATTGATTTTGATGACTCAACTCAGTGCACCAAACGTACAGTCGGAAACCAGCAAGGACTTTGGACGATTTTAAACGGGATAAGGATAAAGGATAAAATCCCTATTTGTATAAAAACGTGCATTTTTTTCAATATTACCCACAAGCACGTGTCTCATCATAGTTCAGTCCTATTATTTAGTTTACAGCTCAAAAACCACAATTTAGGGTGCAGTTACTCCTTAATCATTCTGTGCCTCTCAGGTGGTGACTGTGCGCACCGTGCACGAGAAACTGGTGCGGCTGCTACCGGACAAACAGCAGGCTCTCTCCCCTGATCGTGTGTTCGAACCCTTCTGTGGACTCAACCCGTTGCTCTATAACCCTTATACCGAGGTAAGGCCAGAACTGAGCTCTGTAAGGGAGCATTAGGACCCCCTCGATGGAGCCACAGCATGCACAGAAATCCTGAGAGTTGGTGGAAGAAATGGAACCTGACCATTCCTTACGAAGAAATTGTGTTTTAACACACTATATTTATCTGTATATATTTTCATCATACGATGTTTATGAGACGTACAAACTTGGGACAGTTGTCGCAACAATGTAAATCTAGATTAAATTTAATTTTAGTACTTCAAATAAAAAATAAAAAATTCCAATATGGTAGGCTAGTATTAAGGTGGTTGCCTCACAGGTGGAAGGTTATGGGTTCAATTCCCTAGACGACCGGCCCACCTCCTTAGTAACGATCCACTCCTCCAAAGCAACCACCTACAGTACTTCCCATTGTGAAAGACGTAACACCTTGCATTAACATGTCGTCTGTGCCGCCATATCAGTATCTGCACGGTGAACCGTTCACACCTGGTGTCCCTCTAATCTGAAATGGATCTGAATCATTGCACGTAGCTGTTACCAAATGTAAATTCAGTGTCTGGAATACATTTACACCCGACGGAGATCTGATCCCAACTGTGTGTGTGTGTGTGTGTGTGCGTGCGTGCGTGCGTGCATGTCTGTACGCTAGCCCCTGTGGAGATCAGCAGTGGCCCAGTTTGAACGCTCGATGGCACCATTTGAGCAGGAGGTGGCTAGCCGGCTCAAGAGCTGCATTGCTGATGTGCAGGACAGCCCACAACTGGTACGTTGGCCCTTTTGGAGTGTTCCCATAGAAACCCCTCATCTTGCACATGCGTTTGCTCTTGACCACATTTAAAGGAATAATTTGGTTGTTTTTGAGCCAATACACTTGGACCTTCTAATGAAAGTTAAAGTTTAAATGATTCAAGAACAACGTGAACTAATGATTGACAGATTAGGAAATTCCATTTAAATATGGAATGTGGTTGGGGGAAAAAAAACGATGTTAAATTTAACGAATTACGATACTGCCAAAGTGCATGACTTTTATTGTATTCATGTGCGCCATAAGCCTGTTTGCCATTTGTGTGTATGTGTGACTGTACCGAATTACCTGCAGATCTGTCTGTCTGTCTGTTGTGATCAACTGTCTGTCTGTCTGTGTGTTGTGGTCAGCTGTCTGTCTGTCTGTCTGTGTGTTGTGGTCAGCTGTCTGTCTGTCTGTCTGTCTGTTGTGGTAATCTGTCTGTCTGTCTGTGTGTTGTGGTAATCTGTCTGTCTGTCTGTGTGTTGTGGTCAGCTGTCTGTCTGTCTGTGTGTTGTGGTCAGCTGTCTGTCTGTCTGTCTGTCTGTCTGTCTGTCTGTCTGTGTGTTGTGGTCAGCTGTCTGTCTGTCTGTCTGTCTGTCTGTTGTGGTAAACTGTCTGTCTGTCTGATGCTGTGTGTCTGTCGGTCAGCTGCTGCAGGTCTTCCAGAAGCACAAGGAGCTTATCAGGCGGCCAATCATCAGCAAGGAGCTGCAGTCTGAGAGGGAGAGTCTGCTAGCCTTGCTGCTCGACTACAGCAAGGGTACGCTATGAAGGGTACACTATGAAGGGTACGCTATGAAGGGTACTCTATGAAGTGTACGCTATGAAGTGTACGCTATGAAGGGTACGCTATGAAGGGTACGCTATGAAGGGTACGCTATGAAGGGTAAGCTATGAAGGGTACGCTATGAAGGGTAAACTATGAAGGGTACACTATGAAGGGTACGCTATGAAGGGTACACTATGAAGGGTAAACTATGAAGGGTAAGCTATGAAGGGTACGCTATGAAGGGTACGCTATGAAGGGTACACTATGAAGGGTACGCTATGAAGGGTACGCTATGAAGGGTACGCTATGAAGGGTACACTATGCCAGAGACATATTGAAGGGCACCGCCCACACTCATCTAGATGCCAGAGTTTTACATCTTTCTAAACGGGGCATCTGACGCACGTTGACGCCAAGGTTGAGAACGCCGTTCTATTTCATGAGCGACAAGCCATAAACATAGATAGATAGATAGATACTTTGTCCTCTTGAGGACTTGTCTTGGGTTCTACAAGCCAGATACAGTTACAGAAATAAATAAATAGATACTAAAATACATAAGAAAACATAACTGCTATATAGTCTGCTATATAACTACCGAGCATAAACCTATTTAACCAATCATGTGGTTGCATTGACTTAAGCCACCTGCCTATACTGTCTTCCTAAATAACTGCCCGGGGCATTTCAAAGATGGCTGCGAGTGCCTCTAACCTGACATGGCGGAGGGATTGTTAGTCACACGTCCATCTGGGAAGCCGTGCATCGAAAGTGCTTGTAAAAGGCAGGCACTTTCAAAAAATTAAACTGAAGCTTGCAAGATCAGGATGGACTCGCGAGGCTAGGACTTTGACGATACGGTCTGTGCCATCGCCCTGGTTACACACCAGACTCACACACACACGGGGTTCTCCCACTGGTCATGGAATTTCTGGAATATCATGACATTTTAAAAGGTCTATTCCTGCTTCCAAAAGCGTTAAAAGCGCGTTTGGTGTACACGTTTGGTGCACACGTTTGGTGCACACGTTTGGTGCACCGCGGTAGCTGCATGGGTGAACACAAGCTACATCGCCAGGGGTATTTGATGTGTGACCGACAACCCATCTCCATGTGTTCACATCCCCAGGCCTGAAAGGTGACTTTGAGAATCGTTGCCACGGCGCCCCAGGAGAGAAGTCTGGGCCTCTGATTGGCAGGAATCTGCCCGAGGTCGTCAACAGGATTGTGTGGGTCCGACAGCTCGTTGCCAAGGTAGCTAAAGGCAGTATGGGTCTGCATGCTGCATACTGCCTACATACTGTGTGTATGAGGAGGACACAGCTCTAGCTTTCACGCTAGTTTCTCTTCCTCTTTCTGTTTTGAATTGAGAGTTGAAATGCATATTAGGTTATTATTGTCCTTAATCGCAGACACAGAGGTATTATTAAATGCTATTCATATTGCATTCCTTGGTGTGTATACTGAATGTAAGTCTGAGGTCCAGTGGGAATAACCAGATTCCTTACATTTCATTACATTACAAGTTAAATCTAGGGATGGAACTGATACGATACTGAGATCGGAAATCGGTCCGATACTGACTTAAATAGCTGGATTGGTATCGATGACAATTGGACAGTTGTAACCGATCTATGGGGCTGATCCAATTAAATGAATATACACGTGTAGTCTACTGTCAAACATCAGCCATGTCTAACCTACCCAGGCCACACTATCAGCAGCAGGTTTCTAAAATGCAGCCAAGTCCTAAAATAGAGATTGGCTTTCATTTACTTTGCAACTTAACTTAAAACTTAATTTAACACTGGAATCGGATCGGTACTCTATATTGGCCGATACCCAAAGTGCCGGTATCTGTATCGGTATCGGGACTGAAACAACTGGATTGTGCCATCCCAAGTTAAATCGAGTGACAGGATGGAACCAACAACAAGCGATGTGCAAGCCGAATGTCACCGTATCCTCCCAGAGCTGACACGGGCACCGTACGTACGTATTGACGAGTTTTTCTTGTGCCTTCCCGTGATGCCGCAAGGTTGAGGACGCGACTCGCACGGCAGAAGCCCTTCTTTCAGAGCTATCTGGCCATAGAGGGTTCCTGCGCTTCGCCGAAGAGCTCCTGGACACGTTGAGGGCCTACGAGCAGGAGCAGTTTGAAGACTGGTCCAGAGATATACTGTCTGGATTGGCTGACCCAGGTTCTGGAATCAGGTGAGTTGAGCTCATCATAGGTCAGCGATGGGTAACTAACGACAACCAGTGTTCTCTGTTATGGTTACGATTATGGCTAAATGTCAGCTGAAAAATGTATCTTTTTTCTCTGCATGGGCTTCAATGCTAGGCCTGTTGCAACAGTCCATGTGATATACGTGCCGCATTTGGGGTGATATGTTCACTTTTTAATAAATGCATACAACTTGGTACACTTGTACAGTTTTGGGCCCTAAATATTTTCAGAACTGGAGCCGTGGCAAAATATCCTTGTGGTGGCCATGGCAACCATTTTACTTTCCGCCATAACCACAATATGTGTACCAAGTGTCATGTTCTTATGAGAAACTGAACATACTGTTCACACATCACACCACCTGGACTACAAGAGCAGTTGACAGGATGCGATACTGATTTCCTTCACGCCCGGTGTTCAGCCTCCAGGCCAGTAACCGCGTGATGGAACTGGACCACGGGGACGGCAGACTGAAGATCCAGTACTCTGACAGGCTGGGCGCTCTGCTGCGAGAGGTCAGGCAGCTGTCTGCCCTGGGGTTCCCTATCCCTGCCAAGATCCAGCAGGCTGCTAACATGGCAGACAAGTTCTCCAGGCAGGCCATTGTCCTTAAGCAAGTAAGAGCACAGACAAGCGGTTACCCGTGCCACCATCCCAGCAACAAGGCACTCCGGCCAGAGACGCTATATAGAGGAGACTTGGAAAATTATAAATTAAGCTCTATGGGAGAATTCAGAAACCAATTTGGCAGTTGGAGGCAGACTGCTTTATAACTGCCAAGCATTAACCTATTTAACGCAAGCTATTTAACGCAAGCGGACTGTTTTATTAAATATACTGCATACATGTATTATATATAATAATAACCTGTGGGGAAAACTGCTTTTTAAACCTTATTCTGGGGCAAAGTCACCAACTGTTTTAAGTGGTTCTTATCAGATTTGACTAGTGATTGTATGCATGCAGTTTTTATGTCCCGTGACTATTGAGTGTAGTTAATAATTAATAATAATACATTTTATTTGTAGCACACTTTATATTAATAGAAATCCCAAAGTACTATTAGATTCCACCATTTTTAGCAGATATGCTAAAGGTAGTTTGTAGATTAGCACAGTTAATTTATAATTAATAGACAATGAAGCCAGTGGAGGAAGTGCCAGATGTTTATTCCAGTAGCAGTTATTAGTTATTAGTACATGTATCATTTAGATCGTTTCAATATTCATGATGAACTTGATGTTAACCATCAACTACTGAAATATTTCTTCTTCTGCTTCTCTCAGTCCCTGTCTATATTCTATTCTATTCTATGTTAGTTCAATCATGTGGCTGTTACCACAGTAACACGGCCTTGGCCAACACTAGTACCATAAACAAGGGATATAGCGACATACCCACAGAATTACAGGAATATGTTAAAACATAAGAAAACTAAAATCAATAAATACAATAATAGTTAAACACACAAAACATATATACAGTATAAAACAAGAGGACAAAGGAGAAGGGTATGAAATCAACAGAAAACGTTGCTATGACTCTCTTCCCATTTGTTTTAATACGGTTATTCTAAATAACTGCCTGGAGGTGTTTCAAAGATGGCTGCTGAGTGGCCAGACCTGCCTATAAGGACTTTGCTGTTAGCATCCTTGAGCAAAATACCGAATCCCTATCTGCTCCTTGTACGGTACTTGTACTTGACATTGTCCTCACTGTGAGTGGCTTTGGATAAAAGCGGCAGCTAAACGGCCTCAATGTGTCTTAGGTGGCCCACTTCTACAACACCATTGATGAGCAGATGATACCCTCTCAGAAGCCTATGATGCTCAGCCTGGCCGTGGCTTTTGAACAGGTTATTAAGGTACTGCACTGCACACACGCACACACACAAACACACGCACACACACACGCACACACACACACACACACACACACACACACACGCACGCACGCACGCGCACACCCACACGCGCACACACACACGCGCACACACACACACACACACACACGCACACACACACACACACACGTGGTTAGCCTGTTACAACTAGATTGAGAGCAACTTTGAATAGTGGTCTACAAATATTCAAAGTGTCAATAAAACACTGCCAAACGATTTGCATATCCTTTTGTGTGACTTTCAATTGAGAGCTCCTAGTAGATTGATATAAGCAAAGATGAAAAATGTCTGTGCGGCTCATGGTGACATGAAACGTGTGTGTGTGTGTGTGTCAACCTTTTTACCCATCATGTCCTCTTTCTCAGAATTCCCCTTCCCAGTCGAAGGTGGCAGGCAAGGTTCAGATCACATGGGACAGCCCCAAAGAGCTGGAGGGCTACATCAGCAAGCTGCAGGCCGCGGCTGAGCGGCTCTCTACGGAGAACAGGAAGCTACGCAAGTGGCACGTGGACTTTGTGGAGAAGGTGACTCTTCTCTGTAAATGGACGGAATGTGTGTCATTAGCCCTGGCAGGATGCTGTTGTTGTGTTAGCATGTCTTTTTTTATAGCTACTGCCTGATGCACTCATCGTTTGTCTCCTCTCCTGAAAGCATCAGCTACATTCTGTAAATGGAAACGCAGACACGTACACTATATTGGCATAATACGATCATCAAACATTATTACAAAAGTTATTTGTCTGAAAATATGACCTGAAGTATTGATAACACCATGTTAAGTCAGTATTATTTGATGTAATATCTTCTTGTTTACATTCTCTTATCTTATCTGTGTTGAGGTGGCGACCTTAATGAACACAGACCTTATCTGTGCTGATGTTGTGACCTTTATGAACACAGACCTTATCTTATCTGTGCTGATGTTGTGACCTTAATGAACACAGACCTTATTTGTGTTGAGGTGGTGACCCTGATGAACATAGACCTGTTGAGACATCAGCAGTGGTGGAAGGACGCCCTGCAGGAGCTGCGTACGGGTTTCGCCGCGCTGGAGGCCCAGGTGAGGAAACACGGCCGCGACAGCGCTGTCTTTTCTTCACGACGTCTGCTGTGGACAGCGCAATGTCCCACACAAACCACTAGGGGCACCGCTGCGTCTGCTCTTTGAATCGACCCGTCCCAAGCGCCGCCCCTTTCACCTGTCCAACCTAGTTACTGTAACTAGGTTGGACAAAACATCATAGTCGGCACGCAACTGTTATTGGAGGACAGGCGAAAAGGGGCGGGGCTTGGGATCGGTCAGTTAAGAATATGAGAGTATAATGATCTAGCCTTCCTGAGGAGCAGGACTTAGTTTATCTAGGTGTGATTTGTGGCTATCTGGCTCCTAGTTGGACAGATTCTGTCCTTGTTGTATGTGTGTATAGATAGGTAGATAGGTAGATAGATAGGTAGGTAGATAGATAGATAGATATAGATACATACTGAAATATGTTTGCAGCAAATCAGTCAAGACAATCTTAAAACAAGACAATAGACAAACCCCTGTAGCAAACCCTTTGCAACAACATGTGCAAGCGGGTGCAATGTTGTTTCCCTTATTTACCACCCTGTGCATGTAGCTGTAAGTTGGTAACATAATACCCAACAGTTACTAGGCGCGTGTGTGTGTGTGTGTGTGTGTGTGTGTGTGTGCGTGCGTGTGCGTGTGCGTGTGCATGTGCAGGGCTTCAGGTCAGGTGACATGCGGGCGTGGCGACAACACTGGAACCATCAGCTGTACAAGGCTCTAGAACACCAGTACCAGGCGGGCCTCGAGGCCCTGAACAAAAACCTGCCTGAAATAAACATAGACCTCACCTTCAAGTCAGTTCCCCTTTTCTGTCCCACATTCTCTGCTCTCTGCTCTTGCCTCACGCATTTGTTTTTTCTCGTCTAATCACGTTGGTGTGATTCATTGAGTGAGTTTCCTCGTCTTCCACTTTCCTTCTTTACTCCGTACTCACACTGTGGGGAAAATCGTGAGTCAGTGAGTATTGTAACTGTTCCAGACTCACTGACAATTTTCCTACAGTGTGCTTGTTGTTTATAATTGTGTCTCTGTATTTGTCTGTATGTGTCTGAATTATGTATGTGCTGCTGCCTATCTTTGCCAGAACTCCCCTGCAAGAGTTTCTTAATCTCAGTGGGTACTTCCTGGTTCAATAAAGGTTAAATAAATCTCTCTCTCTCTCTCTCTCTCTCTCTCACACACACTTGCCACATACATTTAGTCCCTCTCTTCCTTGCAGTTGCTCTAAGTTGATGTAACTCCCCTATAATACCAAGTTACAATCACACCCTTTGTTTTCCTTCAGTGTGTGTGTGTGTTTGTGTGTGTGTGTGTTTACTTTTTTCTCATTGGTACTGATATCATGTACAGTATCCAGTATAGTTTAATGCAGAGCAATTTCCTTTACATTCACAATTTACTCTTATTTACATTACAGTATATCTATTAGTTGTATTATTTATTTTTATAAACATGTTAGCTGAAGCGCTACCTTGGCTATTACATGTTATCTTACGTGTTACTAATTGTGTTTCTAGTGTGTGTGCTAATTGTGTAATTGTAATTGTGTTTCTAGTGTGTGTGGAATGTAAGGTGTCATTTTCTACGTGCAGGCAGGGCCGCTTACAGTTCCGTCCGCCATTCGAGGAGGTGAGGGCTCGTTACTTCAGGGAGATGAAGAGGTTCATATCCATCCCCAACCAGTTTAAAGGGGTCAGCGCGCAGGGGGAGGAGCTTATCTTCAGTATGATGATTGACAGGAACTCCTCGGGGTTCCTCACCATCTTCAGCAAGGCCGAGGACCTCTTCAGGCGACTGCTGGCCTTGCAGGACAAGTTCAAGGTGCACGAACACATAAAATGATGTACCATCACTATTGATTCACAGAATGGTTGGGGAATGTTTCAGTTTGGGATACAATGGCACTTTAATGGCAAATTTCTGTTTTAATCTCTGTGGAAGTGGGATTTTCCCTTTCCTCCACTTCACATGTTCTGTACATAATTTATTTTACTGATTGAATGCATCTGTGCACCGGTGCATTATAATTATGCTCTTTAAGAAATTGAGAAATAATCAGTTATGCGTGTCTGCAGCACTTCAAACTAGGAAAGCCCTCCGCCCACACCGCCTGCTATTCCCCATTTTGTCCACTTCTGTATTTTGCTAAGCTAATGAGTCAGAGATGAGCGGGGTAGCCCCAATGTAGGTGAACAATATTGAGATACTGTACAGTGTGTGCGCGCCAATTTACAGAAGTGACCTTTCATGTAATCTACTCTCTAACACTTATTTTGCATGTGCATAATGCGTGGCAGGAGTGGGTGGTGCTGGGGCAAGTGGACATGGAGAGTTTGGTGGAGAAACATTTGGACTCAGTACAGGACTGGGAGAGGAATTTCAAGGCTCTGAAAGCTCGCGGGAAGGAGTCAGAACGCTTGCCTAGGTATAAACACAATCAAATTGGCAGTATGACAATAAAAACAAAAGAAAATCATGCATACATTATTTACATATATTTATATACATTTCCTTTTGGATGTTTATGATGGATTGAATGTGTGTATTACTTGACTGCAATCAATTTTCCCCCAGTGGGATAATGAGCTTGAACACATGTAACTCTAAATCCCCAATATATTTTCAGTAACGCTACATGTAATCTCTTTCTGTAAATGTCTGTGACTATTTTCTGCCCGCATTTTTCTTCAGGAATTAATCTTATGTAATAGAGAGCTATTGTTATTGTTAGCTATTCAAATCAACAACCACCCTTCCTGTGTATCGCAGCAAGGAGAAAGTAGACTGCATCACCGTCAACTGTGAGCCAGTCAAGGCTGCCATCGACGACCTCATCCAGAGACTGTTTGACACTCTGCTTATGTCACTCAAGAGGTCCATACAGGGTAAAGCCGTCTTGTGCTTGTTCCACAATGTTCTTGACACTGATGTCTTTGGTATTATTTTCATGTGTAATGCTGGGAGTGATGTAAAGACCCAAAGGAACGACACGTAAATTAACAACGTTTAAAGAAACGACAGGATCACAGGAAACAAGCAGCTACAGGAAACACATTCGTTGACAAAGGACTGAGGGGGACCCAATGGTTAAAACACACATGCAGACAATACAGGAGAGAGACCTTTGGACCACAACAAGGGCAGGGCTCCAGACTAGGTTTCCCCACTGCATACAGTGGTGCTACATACCTTTCTCAGTTGGTTGCACTAACACATGATTAAGTAGCATGGCTATTTCCTACAACGGATGGGCCACATTGCCCACATCATGCACACACGAGGCTTATTAGCCCCTTACCGCAGGTAGACCTTCTGCATTAGCCCCTGTGCCCTTGTGCGTCAGGCAAAAGGCTTAGTGCACTTGCAAAATTGCAGTGTGAAACCAAACCTAATGGAATCAAATGTGTACAGTGCCACAAAAACATGAACCTAGGTCCGGACTTTCAGGTGTGAAAGAGCCCTAAGACACAGGTGGCACTACCGAGACTACAGGGCGTGGGGAGTGACACTGCACAGGCCGGGAACACAAGGAAAAAAACACGAAATTGATTTTGTTTTATTCATCTCTTTCACCGAACAATGATACTTCACTATCACTTGGTTTCTCACTTCCATATCTCACTTTCAATTGCCGTTTCTCACTCTCTGTATCGATTGCGTCATATTACGTACGCAATTTAGTCACTTTCACACTCTCTCTCTCTCTCTATCGCTATCTTCTTTCCTTCTCTCTCTTTCCCTCCCTTTTCCTCTCTCTCCCTTCTCTCTATTTCTCTCTTTCCCTCTCACTCTTTCCCTCCCTCTATTTCTCTCTTTCCCTCTCTATTTCCCTCTCTCTTTCTCTCTCTCCCTTTCTGTCTCTCTTTCCCTCTCTCACTCTTTCCCTCCCTCTATTTCTCTATCTCTTTACCTCTCTCTCTCTCTCTCTTTCCCTCTCTCTCTCTCTCTCTCTCTCTCTCTCTCTCTCTCTCTCTCTCTCTCTCTCTCAAGCAGGCCAAAACAAGAGCATAGAGATTTTTTTATCAGACACCATGGAGGTATTATCAACTCGCCCAGGCAGCATAGAGGAGATTGGGGAGGCTAACGTTAAGCACAGCCACATCCAAGCCCACAAGCCTGAGGTGATTGTTGACGTCATAGCTCTGTTTACAGTGCGGTTCACTACTAGGAAGTGGGTATTTTCCTGCATTCACGAAGAACAAACACAACCTGTTTTCTCAGTTCAGATAATAGGCCTATACATTTCACTTGTACATTTCACAAAATATATTTTTCTCCTGTTCAGCATTTTGATAATGCACCGTTGTTTTAAATGCGCTATATAAATAAAGTTGACATTGACATAGCTCAGCCCTGAGCATGTCAAAATTCTATAAGTTGTGTGATTAAGCAAATGTGTTAGTAGGGTTGTAATTGTAACATTCTGAACGTGTGTGTGGTGTGACCTAGGATTGGTCTTTTTCAGGAAGTGTTTGCTTCCAAAGTTAAACTTCACTGAGCAACACAAATTCAAGAGAGTAAGACTTAAAATAACTTGGCAATTGTTCTCATGTCATTTTGGATATAAGCGTCTGGTACATAATGAAAATGTTATTAAAGAAGTATCGAGGAGCAGGTAGGGTCTGCCACCCTAAAATCGAGGCTATCCTGGTCATGTAAAGAAGAACACTGATGTATGCACTTCATAGGATATGCTGGGGACTGGACACAGAACCCTTTGACTGAAAGGCCATCATCCATGTCACTAGTCTATCCTAGTTATATTAATCCTATTGGTTAATTATTACCTAGTTATTTCATTATGAAAGAACAAATAGATCTGGTTACTGCACCTTTAACCCCAACTGTATGTTTCGCTATTCTGTTACCAGTCATGCAGAGATAAACGTGTCATGGAAAATCATCACAGAACTGTTTAGAGATTCATTGTTACTTTTCTCTATTGTTAGCATAGAGATGAACAAGATTAAGAAAATCAGATCATGACTACTGACCCAATATAACTTTTTTATACATATGTAACTTTGGGTAAATATTAGTAGGCTCATACACTCAATGTTTGCAAAATTGGACATAATTGAGTTAGGTTGAATGCAAACACAAAATGGAATGTGCGTAATAATGCTGAATGCTCTGACGGACTTATGCTTTTATTTGTATGTAATTACTTCCGAATTTTCCTGTAGAGCTCCATTATAAATCCTCTAATGAGTGGCACGTCTCCTCTATAGAGAGCCTAAGGGCTCGATCACACTGAGACACGTCGCTAAAGGCGCGGCAGCTTCAAAGGCGCGGCCGCTTCAAAGGCGCGTTGATAAATGGCTGCCTGTCACATTGACGAACAGCGCGTCTGGGTGTGATCTAAGTCACTTCCGCATTATGGGACCTTAGTTGGGAAAAAATATGTATGGTAGTCAAGGGCGAGAATCTCATTATTTTTAGATCCCGTTTGAATTGTGACCCGAAGTACACCTACGATGTATGTCTATTTAAAAGATAATTGTTCAAGTCAAGAACGTTGCAGTTTGTTGTGAAACTATAAAGTAATCTTTAGTTTTGTGTGTTAACCGCTCAGTGAACTACAGCTTTCGTCGCACACGACACACGTCACCAAAACAACGCTCTCTTCGGCTTGAGGATTGTGGCGCCAAAATGTCATAACGCTTACGCAACACTAATTACATATTTTCACAGTCTTATACTTCAACAAATGCATGACAAACTGAGACTTTCTTCACTCGAAGAATTATCTTTTAAATAGTCAAACATCATATGTGTGCTTCGTGTCACAATGCAAACGGGATCTAAAAATAATGTTATTCTTGCCGTTTACTACCATACGGATTCTTTTCGAACTTAGGTCCCATAATGCGGAAGTGACTCCGTCTCTCTAATGTCTCTGATATTGGTCATATAAGCTTGTGTGTGTGTGGTCCTAGATCCTCCCTCAGTTCCAGTGTGCGGAGGAGAAGAACCGTCTGCTGCGCGCCGTGGCCGGCGGTGGCATGGACTCCTTCTCCTCGCTGAGAGCCAAGTGGGACAAGCTGGAGCTGGTCATGGAGAGCCACCAGCTGATGATCAAAGAACAGGTTTCCAGCACACACGCGCACGCACGCGCACATCTCCAGTAGGGATGGCACGATCCAGTTTTCAGTCCCGATACTGATACAGATACTGGTACTTTGGGTAATGGCCGATACCGAGTACCGATCCGATTCCAGTGTTAAATTAAGTTTTAAGTTAAGTTGCAAAGTAAATGACAGCCAA
>JAODUE010055635.1:0-17340 GCA_027564755.1 Amblyopsis hoosieri | reverse complement strand
GGACGCTACCGCACTACTTGATCAATTAAAGAGCTTCGCTACTGAAAAGCTATTTGATTCAGAAAACAGCGCCGCTATCTCCACGCTACTCAGAAATGTAGTTTAAGTATCGTCGCTACTGCCCAACACTGGCTACAGTAATACACTTTCTGTCAAATTCACCAAATAGCTTGTCACATTTCGCTAGCTTACCTTTCTATGTGCATGTTGAAAAAATGATCCGGTACTTCTACACATCCCTGCACTCTATAGGAACATAAACAAAGTGGCGAACACCGCTCACAACAACAAAGCCGTAGTACTACCAGAGTACTACGCTTTGCTTCACAATGCATTTCAATGTGTGGGGTGAGATATTGTTGAGATATTGTTTTGATCTGAGCTCGAAGTTAGCAAGCGTTCTTGAGAATAACTAACCCTGCTTTTAAATCACCTCATTTGGCACACACCTTTGAGGTGGGACTTTAATGCCCAGTCTCCTGATTGCAAGTCAAATGCTCTGGACCTTCCCCATCACAGACCAGACTACTATGTCACTACGGGATCAGCTTTTGATTTGCATAATCATGGGCCTTTAAATCGAGGTATTGTACAGTGTGGTACATACAACCCAACTGCATGGGTCGTTATCAGGCTTCTGCAGAGAATGATAACAACCATAGGATAACAACCCATTCATTTGAGTCAGGTGTGTTGGAGCAGCGAGACATCTACAACATGCAGGACAGTGGGGCTCTATGACCAGTGTTGGGAAAACCACCTGAAGTATTTATAAAATGTTAAGTAATTATTCGGATTTTTCTCTCAATATATAATTTCCTTGCCGCTAACACTATACTTTTGCACTGATGTATATATATGCTACTGTTGTGAAGTTGTGTCTAGGTGTTACAGAGAAAAACTATTGCATGGGCTCTAAAAATGATGAAGCAGACACAACACCCACTCGCATTATGTGTACGAGATATGAGAAATAATAAGAGCTTACTTCCATTTTGATTTTGTTACATAAGAACACTTGTTTTGCTCCTGTGACATTGTGGTGTGTTAAAACATCTCAATTTTCCCAGTGAGTACCTGGAAAGAATATGGAGAGGCACTTCGTAGACGTAGACAGAGTACTAGCTGTCAAAACATTGTTATACCTGTCTTTGGAAATAATGGTGGCTTGGTAAAGAGTAAACACGCAGAGTTAATGAAACGTCATAGCAGAGAATGGATCGTGACAGTTGAAGAAAAAAAACAGCTAAGTACGCCCTTCTTTAGACGGCAGTGGCTCAGTGGGCAGAGTAGGGTGACAGGTGATCCAGAAATCGCTGGTTCGAACCCCGCTAACTGTGTGTAGAGGTTGTCCCTGAGCAAGTCACTAACTGCTCCCGGTGGTCAGGAATCGCTTTGCATGGCTGACATCACCATCGGCGTCAATGTGAGGCAATACTGTACAGCGCTTTGAGTGGCCGGAAGGTTGGAGAAGGGTTATATAAACGCAGTCCATTCACCATTTGGAACAATGGTCATTGACATTTACATTTAAGCGTAACTTAAAAGGTATAGTCAGCTATTGTAAGATAATTTGTAAGCTTTAGTCAAAGCAACGCCGCAGACTCGCGGAGGCATATTCGAAAATTATTAACCCTGCCTTTATTGGACGGCGCTATTGCAGAAACAGACTTGCTGCCTTTCTGCAAGGATTGTGACTGATCCTTAATAGTACATGTTGAGGAACACGCGGCAAAACGCAGCTGTTGGAGTCAGCTCTCAGTGGAGAAAGACTGTTGATATTTTAACTGGATCAAAACAGAAACACCTCTAGGGTGCTCCCTCTGAAGCTTCATGCTCCCCAACACACACTGCCAAGGCTGGAATAGTGTTGTGCGGTCTGTACCATTTTATTTCTGTTCCTATTTACATAGCCAGGGCTGTGTAGAAACACCAGATTATTTTTTCACACAGAATGGCCGGCTATGTACATTGAGGAGAGATTCGTTTTTCAGATATTTGCATATAAATGCAGGTACACATTTTCTCAAAGGGCATAAAAGGTGAACTTGTATTCAGAGGATAGTGTTTTGGTTTTTTGGGGGATATTGCATTTCAGCCAACGTGTTCTCCACACGGACTGTTTATCTGCATTCAACCAAGGTCAAAGGTGAATCGTCAATAGAACTATAGCACTATAAATGGAAACCAGGTTGTGTCGTTGCCTTCAGAGTCTGCATTCATATGACATATCTGTGTATAGACATTACAGGTAGGCTGTCCCTGCTGGGGATATAAAGGTATAGTAAGACATCCTGGAGAACGCTCGTTTATTTGAATTGCATAAGAACAAATGCACCTCTCCCTCCAAAGCCATAGGGTGTCCACACATTACGAAGGCTATAGTGTTGATGTGAGCGGTGTTCACCACTTTGTTTGTGTTCCTATTTACGGAGCCGGGGCTGTGTAGAAATACCGGATTATAATGTTTCAGCGCACACAGAGAACAGTGTGAGGAGCTATGAATGTGAATTTGATAAGTGCATTTGCATAATACAATGGCTGACTATCTCTCCAGCCACAGCCCTTCGGGTGGGAGCTATATTACAGTAACCACTAGGCAACCACGCCCCCTAATATAACAGTATGAGCCTACTGGGCGCTTCCCGACCACAGCAGAATTCTGAGAGACAAAATGATGTCGCACTGATGTTTGTGGAAACCCAATCTCCCGTGGAGACCACGTGGTCATGGCCCCCCTTACCCCCGGTGAGGCAGCAAACATACAGTAGTCGGTGTCATTTCACCGCTTTCTCGCGCTGCATCTCTCAGCCCGGGGGAAGGGGGGGGGGGGACTTTATGAAATGGGATGTCGCTTGGACCAGGAAACGATTTTGCCGCTACTCCTGTAACTGAAGGTGTGTGTGTGTGTGTGTGTGTGTGTGTGTGTGTGTGTGTGTGTGTGTGTGTGTGTTGGGGGGAAAGTGGGGAGGGCAAATGCCGTTCATAGTACTTTTAAAAACATCAGATCAGCACAAACTGTATGTGCACGTGTGTTAATGTGATAACAGAAAGAACAGCAGTATTTAGCCCAATGCTGTGTCCAGCCACCCTGTTGTAAAGGAACTGTTTTAATTCATACAAAAATATATTAAAAACATTTATTTCATCCTAATCATTATTAATAATAATAATAATAATATTATTATTATGCATGCACGCACATCAAGTAGAACGTATAGCTACTGAACCAAATACAACTCTGATAACTGATATATTAAACTCATGAAATAAAGATTTAATTACGAGAGCCACTGAACCACACCAGTACGACGGATTTACGAAGAAACAGACGAAACAAATACAAAACAAATATGGCCTTTAATTAAAGACGTTACATTTATACATTATTTTCTGTAATAAAAACCTGGGGACCCGTACTGTAGGCTACAAACACCACAGATGAACAGAATGGGGAACAAGAGAGTGTGCGTGCGTGTGAACCTCGATCTATATTATGGACGTGGGCGAGCAAGGCTGATAACAGAACATCTTATTGCCAGCTTCAAATAAACACCGTTTAATGTCTTGATAGTTAAGGCATGCGGCGTAGAGGCGAGCTCATAGAGCTCCTGACCCACAATGCACTGCGTGGGAGCCAGTTTCAGACTGCAAGATCGCCTTTTGCAGAATCTCTGCTTTTATGTGGATATGGGAATACAGAAGTGGGTGTTCATATGACGCCATTTTACTACACTGTTGTATCTAACGCGTCTAATATTCTAATGGAACATCTAATAAACAAAGGAAAACATAACGTAATGAAAACTTTAAAATGTAATTAGACTGTTATGGTTTTTTTGTTTCTTAGACTTTCCTTTTAAAGTTTAAAACAGAAAAAAAATAAATAAATAAAAAAAAATCATTAGTAACATTTTTGGTACAAACAGAAATACAAAGTATTTACTTTATTTTGTATTTTTCCTGTTGCCAGATTGAATGATACACGGCCCATGAGCCTATAGAGGTCTCAAACCTCTCTTGTTCCGGTCTCAAAAACAGGGAACTTTACACTAACCTTGTTTTTTTGCCTGCCCCAGTCGTCCAGACTTAGGATTCACTGTTGAAACATGCTTTCAAGAGTCTCCCATCTAGCCCACTGATATATTTTAAAACAACGATTTTCCTGCTTTATAAAAAAATAAAATCCTGTTCATACAGCAGTGTTTAGAGAAAAATATACATCCACATAAAAACATAATGGCGCACAAGCTGAAGTTACAAGCCAAAAACTAAATTTTCCTTGTCTACACATGAACACTGAAAACTGAGTTTCACACCTTAACAAAATGCAAAGAAAAAGCTACATATTTTCTCAAACGCATGTGCAGATTACAGCATCAATGACTTGTTAAAATAGATTGTTGAGTGTCAGCATTGTTCATCTTGCCCATTCAACACCGTGTGTGAACCACTAATTGAAACCTCACAGGTGTAATTAGCAATGCTGAAACCAATTAGTAATTATGGCATTGCTCCTCAACAAAGATAAGAATCCCCCTGGGTGCTTTACCTACACCCAGATGCACACTGGATTAATAGCACTATGGATTTGGAAAGAATCCCCAAATTGGTTTTATTTTCATATTAAAGATGGATATGTTGGTGTGTGTTGTCACGCTTAGTGTTCCATCTAGTGGTATCGAATTACTTGTAATTCACAATTAAACAAAACCGGGCCACCTAATATTGTGCAAGCAAAATGAGTTGAGCAGCAATGCTGTCAGCTGGCAATGCAGCTGGATGCTCTCAACTCCACTAGGTCATGCAAAATGAACAGGCAGGGGGAAGAAATGATTGGCATATGTATTAGATAAACAGTTATTTCCCATCTGACTAATGCAACATAAAGTTGAAATAGTTAAAGGCCACTCTAAAATGTGCAGTTTAACTCACACACATAAATATACAGTATATAATCACAAGAGGGAGTGTATTAGCAATTAGCCTGCTAACTGCAAGCGAATGTCCACCAAAATGTCCTAAACTCAACAAGAGTTTCCCATCTTTTAAACAAATGTTTAAATTTTTTGAACTGTACATATTTGAAAACATACATTTGACCTGACCGTGACCTCACCTCGTTAGGGGCTGTAATGGGCCTGCTAACAGGTGATCTCAGGCACTTCAAATGCATGGCAGCGCTAGCCGATCAATCAATCAATGAACCACAGGTGCTATGGATGCTAGGAATTGTTAGCATTAGCGTGTGCCATACGGTCAAACAGGGAAAATATGTACGTGTATGTGTATGTGTGTGTGTGTGTGTGTGTGTGTGTGTGGATGGAGGTGGTACAAAGTTAAGGCTGAGTGCGGAGCTGTCAGATTCCTTATCCCAGAATACTCACAGCTCTGTAAACACAGACGAAATGTAGGAGTGCCAGTCACCCCGCCTCTCCCCCGCACCTCCAACTAATGAATTTTTAAAGACGCCATCAATCACACCGCAGACCAGATCAATCGACCACCGAGGGGATATCACCAGCGTTGCGTGCTAGCTAACTAGCTAGCCAGCCAGCTAGCTGCCTTCTTGTCAACCCCTGCTGCCTGATTGACCAGCTAATCGTTTGCCCTGGCATGCACTTGTGATGCAATCATTTGCATTAAATAATAACTGAGCTCTGTACTAATATGTTAGCTAGCGATAGAGCCTGGCTGGCTGGCTTGTACAGTAGATACCTGCCTGTACTGTATGTTATGAGGGAGACATGGCACATCTTCACAACGTCACCTGTAAAACACGTACCCAATTTGTCCACAGAATCATTTAGGCTCTGGGGCTTTTTGGGACACAAGAAATTGAAACAAGATTATCCTCTGAATCAACAAAGCAATGCAAGGCAATTTCTTCCCTTTACGGTGCTGTGATTAAGATCAGTGCAGGGAGAAATCACACCCTTCCACTTCCCTGTAAAGTCTCATTCCACCCGTAGTCAGGTCGCACCAAGGGACGATGTACTTCCCGTCTTCTACCATTTTACCATCTCCCTGGTGTACTAACCACCAATTTGCAGCCGTCAATAGTTTCTGTGCAGCCCAGCTACACACCAGACTTCATTTATCAATCACTCACAGTCATTCATTGCACTAGTTGTGTTTGTGGGTATAGACAATGTTTGAGTTTGTTGGCTGTTGTTATGTTGTGGTACAACGTAACATTAGCGTGGTGTATTCAAATAAATTGTCGTTTATCACTTCTTTTACAGAGTGCTGTCGAGTACAGCTGGCACACTGAAATTCTGATCGCATGCCGACGGGCAGAGCAGATTAGGACACCGATGGAAGCCGGACACTTATCATTTGTCTTCAGTGTCACATACCACATACTCCGTCTATCGATTGGTCCTGGTCACTAATGGGCAAAACTGGAGAACATATCAAGACATAGTCCTGATGACACACGACTGCCATTATTCTCTAGCAGAATGTGTGCAGTCTGAGTTATGACACATGCGGCTGTAATTGACAAATGTCCGACTGATTGGAACTTTGGCTAAAAAGCATGTAAATGAAAAGGTAATGAAGCAGAGCCAAGCGTTCAGCTTTGCTCGTGTGTGTGTGTGTGTGTGCGCGTGCACGTACGGCACGGTGGGGAACACTGCTGGCTCAGAACGCCTGATGCCTTTGTCTGATGCCGAGAGAGTTTACTAGCAGGTTGCCTTCAGTGTTTGTTGGAGTGAGGCAGCACGACATCAGAAACAGGTATAGACACAGATACTATGTACCTGTACAGTATACTAAATTGAGGTGAAAATCTTACCTCATAACTTAAACTTGCTTTTTTTTCTTTTCAACTGACATTTTGCACCTCATGATTAGAAATACATCTTGTTGCCCTGAATCTTTTGGGATCTGGACTCAGTATTCAATATCCCACAGCAGTTACGGCTCAACTGACTAGACGACAATGTTTTTAACTGGACACATCTCAACACCATCTGGAAACATGCGCCATTCACACAAGTCAACAAGAAGCTAAGGCTTTACAATGATGGACATTCTGACGCTTATCTCTGCCCTGTTCACTGCTGTAAGGATTTTCATTTGATCAACAGTGTAGCTCACTTATATTCTGTATGCAACAGTGGAACAGGGAATTGATTGTATGTAATGGGATTAGCAACAACATTTGACAGAATTGGAAGCCAAAAATTTATGCAGTTGCTGGCTCAAAATATGCAGATATGCCACATTGTTGATTGAAATTACACAAAATACATTTGAAATAAATATAATAACTGGTATAGAATATAGAATATTACCTTGACATAAAACAAAATCAAGAGCTAAATATTGCCATGCAGTTGAAAACTATGCAATTTAACTTTGAAAAATGTTCAGAGGTAACGAAGAGGCACAGCAGATTGTTATCCCAATTATCATTTTTGTCAATTACTATCAATGCGTGCTAATAAATGTGTTACAGTTGCTCTGCCAACAGTAGGATATTTTACACATGCATCCTCACAGTCAGCCAAACAATGAGACGGAGCTCTGTGGCTAAAAAGCCTGCTGGATGGTTTTGCTTTTCAAGGACATCCCATGTCCTATAAGCTGCTAAAGCCAAACCCTCGTCGCACATGCACGCACACACACGCTGCTTGAAGTCGCTCTCAAGTCACAGAAAGCTCCCTGCAATTCTCTTATGACGGGAATCTGTAAGCCTTTGCTTCGCCCGGGAACTGACAGCTCTGGTTATACTGTATGTCCTCGGTTTCTATTTCTATTTCTAATTTTTCTGTCTCATTCTGGCAGTCGCACGGTTTTAAGGTAGTCATCAAATAACATTTTCATTGATCATATTTAAATATTCAAAGTCGGTGCGATTTGTCTCTGGATACTTCTTTCAGCTCTCTTAGGCGCTCCCCTTCACAGGGTTATTGAATTGGAACGAACTGGAATGTTTAACACTTAACCAAACCAATACAAATGTATGATGTCACCTCCATCATTATTTATTTTCCTCCTGTCGAGCCCTGTGTGGATTCAGTATTACAGAAAATGTTTATTATCCCTTTAGCATTTTATATATTTACACCTGCACCGTAGTACCTTTACAGTACAGTAACATCTTGTGCAACGTCCTGTGCTGGTCGAAAGATACTGAAATGTTTATTTTAGTTTAATTTAGTTGTGATCTAGATGTAAATGCTGTATTTTGAATTGTGGATTGCACGTCCAATGTTGGGGGCGGAGCCTATGAGTGCGCCCTATGGCATTGAAGGGAGTTGTTTTTCTTGAGTTGAGTCCAAATGTCAACAACACTTCTCCAGCATCGCTTATGCCACCTTTAAAAGCCATACAATAGCCTGCCTACAGGCAAGATTTTAATGTTTTATCCAATTTTATATTCATACTGTATTTATTTTCACTAAAGCTAATCATTGGTTTGCCTGTAGGCCTATGTGTTACAATATTTATATGGAATTATATACATTGTGATCGTGTGAAATAACAATGCTTGCTCTAGTTCTAACTCGGCATGAATTCTGCATTAGAAATCATACATTGGGGTGGGCCTCTATGAGGTGGTATAGTTACTGTAATAGTCATGTATACAATGTTTCAGACTCAAGTGACAGTGTAGGCTAGCTGGTGCATGCTAGGTTGTGTATCCCTGGTACAATTTCAACGTTGATTGATATCATGGCCAACAACCACACCCACTGTCAATGGCACGGGCCGTGCAGGCCCCAGACCTTCCATGTCGTTAGCAGCCGTCGATACGTGAAGCCGCACCACACTGACAGTGACGGATACGGCCCACCGCTTGTGATTAGAACAGAAAGGGACGGATAAATCATTGCTTCAGATCCATGGCAACGCCAAGCTCCAACCTCAGCCATCTGTTGTAGGAAAGACCCCCCGTACACACACACACACACACACACACACACACACACACACACACACACACACACACACACACACACACACACACACAGGGCTACTGCCAACATGCCTCTCCCCGTCTACGCTGGCAGGAGTGCACATATGTTACGAAAGGCCACAGGGTGTAAACAATCTCATGTTGTTACAAGTCATCAATCAGATTAAAGTAGTGTATAGCCAACAGAATCAGATTAAAGTAGTGTATAGCCAACAGAATCAGTTTAAAGTAGTGTATAGCCCACACAATCAGATTAAAGTAGTGTATAGCCAACACAGTCAGATTAAAGTAGTGTATAGCCAACACAATCATATTAAAGTAGTGTATAGCCAACAGAATCAGATTAAAGTAGTGTATAGCCAACACAATCAGTTTAAAGTAGTGTATAGCCAACACAATCAGATTAAAGTAGTGTATAGCAAACACAATCAGATTAAACTACTGTATAGCCCACACAATCAGATTAAAGTAGTGTATAGCCAACACAATCAGTTTCAAGTAGTGTATAGCCAACACAATCAGAAGTGTCACACACTAAGATGGTAGCTTTGGTATGTTGTTAATGTGTATCATCTTGGTGTTATTTAATATTGCAGCTTGGTCAGTGAGAAACAATTTGTTATTTGGGATAATAATCTAAAATAATTGAAAATAATCTAGTGCATATTTGAAGAATACAGAAAGGAAAGAATGAGAAAGAAATAGAACAAACAAACATCTAACAAAGTAATACAGACAGACTATTGACTACACGACAGACAGATGTAATTAAGATGTGTCAGGGTTACACTGGAGTGGACCCGGGAAAGCATTCCTGTATACTCAGAAAGGAGAACCTTGACCTGATACCAGTTAAGATACCTACAGGTTACAGGCAGAGCACTGGTGCAAGCGTGTGGGTCTGTCTGTGGGTGCGTTTCGTCTGGCCTTTAGACACCGAGATGTATTATGTATGAACACAGCCCCTATAGTATTCTGACATCCAGGCAATTAGCCTATGACTGGCAATTGTTCAACTAGCACTCCAAACACTGCGCTGTCAATAAAGCGAGGCTGTTTCTTTCAGTTTTACAGCCACACTGAGATTCGTCCTGTTTTGTTTTCTTCAGCTTTCCCTCTTCCATTACAATACACGCTGGCAAACATTTCAAAGCCAAACACCTTTCACGCAGCTTGTCCAACACACCTAATGAAGCATTACGGTGATTGGCAGCAGACTGCAACAAACTAACAAACCTCCGCAGTTGTGTACTTTCAGAGGAGAGCCTATAAAGGCCTATGTTCCAAAACACCCCAGCATCATACTCCTACTCGAAGGTGCACTTATTGATGGCATAGTTCCCCCAAAACCCCACATTTCTGCTCCAGTTTATTGCTAATGCTTGGAATGTGGGAATAAGAGGGGGAACAATGGTGTAAGGTCAGGTTTTCAATTTATTTATTAGATGATTACTAGGACTACTTTCAAATTTAGAAAGGAAGTTTGCACACGAAAAATGCATACAACAATCGGCCGTTCTCTTATTAGCCTTTCGTTAACGTCAAATTATTGAAATTATGTTTTACTTTAATCTGACCCCCTGAGCCACATACACGGTCACAAAAATAGAAAGATTTGGCACCACCAAGGCAGTAAATTGCTTTGGATAGCATTTAAAAGAACAATGTAATCCATAAATTATGTTACTGATTATAATTTCAGTCTGGTAAATAGTAACTGTAATGGATTACATTTAAAAAGTAACCCACCCAACCCTGCTTGTGAGCATGACATGCATGTACCTTCTCAAGCACCCGTGTGACGACGCATCCCTGCACATCCACTAGCAAAGGAAGACTGGAATGTTCAAGGAATGCCCGGGTATCACAGAAATGATAACCTCTCTCTGGACATTAATCTCACACAGCACGCTGCCAGAACGCTTTGATGGTGCAACCCAGAGCTATGTAGAAATGAGAGTCGCGCCAATGGAAGGCCGAAACAATAATTAATAACCAAGTGATTCATGCATTGATTTACATGTATAATGTATTTTATAGGATGCTTCTATTTGCCGATAATTTCCAGGGAACTTTTGAGGGTCCACAATCTGCCATTGCTGTGAACAAAACGGTCCATTGGAGTGAAAGGATTTGACGTGACCCTCTCTTCCACATGGCTCTGGCTCAATCTAATTCAGTCAATGCTTTGGAAGAGTCTGATCAGTGATCGTATGTGTGTGTGTGTGTGTGTGTGTGTGTGTGTGCATGACAAGAAATAGTGGTAATGGTGGATTGAAGACAATGTCACAAGTACATTCATGTAATATAACGTAATGAGCCAGTAAAATGTTTCTGAAAGTGCAGAGGGGCTTTGAAGCGTCATCATGGGCAATTATTTGCACAGCGGAGATGTGGTGCCACGTTTTATTAAATCTTTGATAACCTTAATGGAGAGAATGTTTTTCAATGGGAGGTCATCAGGCAAGCCGTGAAGAGAATACCTTCATTCTCAGATAAAAATGTGACCTACAGCCACAGAACTATGCCTACACAGCACATATAGTGGATATCTTCCGCCCCCTAGCGGCTGCGATTACCATAATTTGTGGATCAAATAATTAGATCAAATATGAGGTCCTCCATGACGTTGGCATCCCATATGATGAGAATGTGAATACGTGTATTTCGATTAGTCTGTGCATCGCGCAAAATGAACACATGCCGCAGTCGTCAACGCACAAAGGTGTAGTGGTGTGCAGCACATTTTCATCATGAGGCTATGAGGTGTGTGTAGTGTGTGAGTGTGCGTCGCGTAATACTGTTTTATGATACGCGCTTTAGCGTTTAAGTTCAAATCAAGGCGAAACCATTATGGAAATAATTCAACTTTAAAACGTGTTGTTCCTGTAGTAAGTCTAGCGTTCGCCACTGCTCCACTAAATGCTCTTCAATGGAACGGAGGGGCTGCACATAACACAGAAGGGTTTAGTCGCCCACGTAATGACTTTTTGCGCGTTCTCGAGTTTTGGAGCGGTGCGTGCCATCTCCGCGTACTTGTGGGGAAAAAAAGTAAGTGCCTTTGGCCGCGGAAACTCAATAGAAGGACAAAATGCTAAGGTAAGGATATGTTTGTTACTAATTATTTTCTTAATTCTAAGTGTTGGTAATGCCCAGCCAGTGAAAAAATGAAATGACAAGTTAGTTTTGACCTCACTAAGTTAAAGTTAATGTTTATAATACTTGTATATACGACTTGTGTGTGTGTGTGTTAGTTCAGTCAACTCTAGAATTTACTACTTTTTACTACATGTATTTCATCGTGTTTTAGCACAATAGGCAGTCATAAGAAACGTAAAAAAGATAGGCAACTACTTGTTTCATGCAGTAGTCGAATATAACCCTTTAAAGCAAGAAATGGACTCAGTTTAATCGCCACAAAGAAAGCTATATAGCAAAAACTCAATGGTTTATGCCGCCTGATTTTGGATTGTCAAACGTTTAGTTTTATTTAAACAAAATCATTCTATGAAAGACCTGGTGTTATCATCTGCTATGCAAATATGCAATATATAAACAGTAAACAGTTAGATTGTTTTCTAAATAAGTGAATGAGGCCTGCTTTATCTTAACATGGCTATTTCGACCATCTATATTTATCTCAAATGTGTCCTTTTAAACAGAAACACAAGAAAAGAACAGCTCAGGCTATACTCTGTGTGGTATGCTGCCTAACACAAATTAATCTGATTAAATAATTACACATAATCATAATCATCCTGGAAAAAACGTGGGGTTTTAGAGCATGGCAATCCTGTAATCCCATTATGTGATGGCGGTGCACAATGAAGCACACAACACGTACGGTATTGTCTCCGCTGTATAAACGCCATGCCCAACAAACAGGAGAGTGTCAATGCCTCGCTGTAAATGTATTCAAGGCACTGGAGAATGGGTGATAATCAAACACACACGGGTGCAGAAGAGGCATGGGTTGGTTAATAAGTATCTTGACTGGGCAAGAGGGCAGGGTAGGCTTGATTTATACACTCTATTACAAAGCTACAAAATGTAATTTAAGTTTTCAATGAACCACCGCACCTGCAACGTAAAACAGTACACTGGTAAGATGCAAGGGTTTATGAGTTCTTTGTTTACTGTGTTTTGTTGTTTTGAATATCATACTTTACACCTCTGTCAAGAATAGAGCATTCCGTATGTTAACAGCTAGTCAAAGAGAATGCTTCAACACAAGACACGTCCTCAAAGCTAGTTAGAGGCTGGTGCAAAATAGCAGACACCGTTGTTAGAAAACCTGGATACGGGGCTAAATCTAATATTCTGTGGTATTCAAACAAAGTCGGTAAATTATGTGAAACAGTGATTTAGAAATGGGGCTTTAATCTGTTTTGCGTGACATTATTTCATGTTTACATTATGTTTTCCTACTTTACTTATTCTATTGTCTCCAGTGTGAACACCGTGTATTATTGAGTGTTTGACCGTTTGCTATTTTTCATGTGCTAAGATAAAGATCTGAGTTTTGTGTGCATTGCAGGTGTGCCACCATTAAATGCTTTGTGCTTCATTTCCTCCTCTCGCCTGCTTAGGAGTTCATCGCACTGCTATTACTGTATGTATTCCATATTAAATAACTGAAAAACATAAGAGTGGCAGATTATTCCTCTCTTCTGGGGTTTAATGTGAGAGTCAGCCTGACATGAACGCCTGTCTTTTAATAGATGAGCAGCCAATCCTAATCGAGCTTGGGACAGCCGGCCGCTTCGTGATTGGACACATCTCCTCCACCTCCACTTCCCTGGTGCGTGTTGCCACCTGCAGCCACAGTGGACGCTGGGGTCACCATGGAGACCGTGGTGATCGTAGCCATCGGCGTGCTGGCCACCATCTTCCTGGCCTCCCTCATCGCCCTGGTGGCCGTGTGCCGGCACCGCTACTGCCATGTGCACGGCCTGCTGCACCACTTTGACTCCAAGTTAGTGGCCCTTAAAGGTGGAGTCAGCGATTAATGTGTACGGGACCTCTGCCTTAAAGGTGGAGTCAGCGATTCACGTGTATCGGACCCCTACCTTAAAGGGACCTCTGCCTTAAAGGTGGAGTCAGCGATTAATGTGTACAGGACCTCTGCCTTAAAGGTGTAGTCAGTGATTCGTTGTGTACGGGACCTCTGCCTTAAAGGTGGAGTCAGCGATTAATGTGTAAGGGACCTCTGCCTTAAAGGTGGAGTCAGCGATTCATGTGTAAGGGACCTCTGCCTTAAAGGTGGAGCGATTTAGTACTATGCACTTTTATATTCAGGCCACTAGTTGGATGATTGAATGATATATTGACGTGGGAGTAGACATTATGACAAGATGACAAGATGCTGTAACTATTCTGACATAATATTGGTTGCTTACGATTGCTAGTGTTGTATGACCTGTCCAACTACTGACAAATGTACTACATGTAAGTCTCTTTGGTTAAAAGCATCTGCCAAACGCCGTAATTGTAAATGCACGCCGGAGAAAGACTTTTGATATTTAATCAAAACAAAACTATGTTTCCCTTCAATGCCATAAGGTGTTCCCTCAGAAGCTCTGCCCCCCACACAATAAATACGCATTGCCAAGGCTGCGATAGTGTGGTGTGGTGCGGTCTGCACCGCTTTGTTTGTGTTCCCAATAGCAGAACCAGCGCTGTATAGAAACACCATATTTTGAACGTGCACACGGAAGTGTATTAGTTTACAATCGCTGATTTAACCCTTACATGTCTTTATAAATGTTAGCGGCTTTAAGATTCACAAGGGGCTGGACTGTGCAAGGTTTATTCTTAACCACTCCCGAGGTGCGTTCAACATAGCCGTTTGCTTCGAGGTTGCTACGAACATTCGTGAACATAAGCAAAGAGTCTG
Organism: Amblyopsis hoosieri; assembly: GCA_027564755.1. Taxonomy (NCBI): domain Eukaryota; kingdom Metazoa; phylum Chordata; class Actinopteri; order Percopsiformes; family Amblyopsidae; genus Amblyopsis; species Amblyopsis hoosieri. The sequence continues at coordinate 2,515 of JAODUE010055635.1, read as the reverse complement.
ACGAGGTAGTTCTTGGCGAACACACATTAGGATTATTATCATGGAGGGTTATTTTGGAATATTTACACAAAATGTCATGTTCAAAACAAACGCTTTCACCACGAACGTTCGCCTCAGTTCGCCAATTCTGAACGCACCTCCGGCTGTTGTATATTAATGCCACACTCACACATTTATATAGAACGGTTTGAGACAGTATCTTTAAATGTTCTGTGATACATATTTGTTAAGCCTATAATTAAAGCATTTTTCTATGACCTCAGGCCCAACGTGGACCTGATTGGGGCCATGGAGACCCAGAGCGAGCCATCCGAGCTGGAGCTGGATGATGTGGTCATCACCAACCCCCACATCGAGGCAATCCTGGAGAATGAGGACTGGATTGAAGATGCCTCGTACGTACAGCACATGCCCATGGCTAATCCACGGGGACAGTGGGCGTAACGCTATCTGTGTTATTTATGGGCAGCAGTGGCACAGTGGTCAGAGCGGAGGCCACAGGCGATGGGGAAAGCCGACGGTTCGAGTCCCAAGCAAAGTGTCCCTAAGCAATACACCTAACCCTAACCTCTCTTGGTGGCTGGATGGCGCCTGGTGAGACCATCTGGAGAGCTTGTAAATCGCTGTAGGCTACTTCTGTCTGGTAAACCTAGTCTGTGGGCAATCGGCATCATACTATGGCTGTGGTGGATGTGTGATGAAGGTACTTGAAAACAACTCCTACAGAGGATATTGAAGTAGATGCTGCAATATATCATCCGCTTTATTAGAATGTATTAGGAGGGAAAATAAAATCACTAAAGGCTTTTCTCGATGGAAAATCTGTTTTCACTCTTCACACAAGACTTGTCTTCTGCAAGAGTGGATAACGACAGGCTCTGCTGGTTCACAGGTTGGTCCAATCACCTGCCAAGTATTTTTTTGAACGCGCCGGCCCTTTTGAAACAGTTTCAATGGACAGTTTCCCAGATGGACGTGTCTAACAGACCATGCATGTGGTGTGTCAGGTTAGGCTTGCATGGCTGACGTTGGCCAGCCATCGGTGTATGCAAGTGTGTGTGTGTGTGTGTGTGTGAAGGGGTGAATGTGAGGCAATCCTGTACAGCGCTTTGAGCGGCCGTTGGCTTGGAAGAGCGCTCGGGCCAGATCACACCAAGACTAGAAACGTGTCATCAGCAAAACGCGTCACCAGCAAAACCAATGTTTTCGACACGACTGGCATGCGCTCTTTTTTTTTTGTGTGTAAAATACAAAATACTCAACTTTTCAGCGCTAGGCGCGGCGTCGCGCTGTTTGTCAATGTGACAGTTGGCACAGGCAGCCCGTCTCTGTGTGATTGGGGGTTTATCAAAAGCGCTTTTGAAGCGGCCGCGCCTCTCGCGACGTGTCGGGGTCTTCTGCAGTCCATATACTGTCCATCATATGGCCTCTGTGTTTTTTATGTGTTATATAAGGGTCAGCTGATGCTTGTTTGCTTTCCCACAGGGGTTTGGTGTCTCACTGCATCTCCATCCTGAAGGTACTGCCACCATGTCACTCTGTAACTCCATCTATCCACTCACCAGCCCTCTCACTGTGTGGTGCTTACACACGCAACACTGTGGCCCAGTGGATATATATCACTGTGGCCTCACAGCAAGACGTCCCGGGTTGAGACCCTGGTCGTCCCGGCCTTTCTGTGTGGAGTTTGCATGTTCTCCCTGTGTCTGCGTGGGTTTGCTCTGGGTGTTCCGGTTTCCCCCACTATCTAAAAACATGTCAGGACACTGGCACATATCTGGAGGTGGTCCTGGGGCGCTGCAAAGCAGCTGCCCACTGCTCCCTTTTGTTAAATGCAGAGAACATATTTTGCTACTTATATGTGTATGTGACAATAAAAGCACCTTTACATTATACAGCTGTGCACGTCAGCCTCTGGTCTGTATTCGCAGATCTGCCACACCCTGACCGAGAAGTTGGTGGCCATGACGATGGGCTCAGGGGCGAAGGTCAAGGCGCCGGCAAGCCTCAGTGACATCATCACTGTAGCCAAACGCATCAGCCCGAGGTAAACATTGCACACACACGCACACACACCTGTGTTCACATCTGAGCGCATACACACAACAAACACATGCACTCACCTGCACACACACACACACACACTATGTAAGCAAAACAAGAACTTTCCATCCACATGTGGCCATCTTGTGTCTCGTCCTGCAGGGTGGATGATGTGGTGAAGTCCATGTATCCTCCGTTGGATCCAATCCTTCTGGATGCCAGGTAATCACGCTAGCTGATGATCTGCTAGCAGGGTGTTTAGCATGATGCGGTTAGCTGCTAATGCTAATACAGAGACTGATTGACTCATTTGTAGTCTCACCCTCTTCCCTTCATCAGCACTACGTCACATAAGAGACTGTCTCTAGTCTCAGCCTCTTCATCAGCACTACGTAACATAAGAGACCGTCTCTAGTCTCAGCCTCTTCATCAGCACTACGTAACATAAGAGACCGTCTCTAGTCTCAGCCTC
>JAODUE010055625.1:0-17341 GCA_027564755.1 Amblyopsis hoosieri | reverse complement strand
CACACACACACACACACACACACACACACACACACACACACACACACACACACACACACACACACACACACAATGGTTTATATATCATATAATATACATTTTTATTAGTTTCTAGTGTGACCACCTCTATAAAAACAAAGGTTTTAGCAGTTTGCTGGTCTGAAGCATTCAGGTGCCAAGGAGCAAGGTGCCAGGGAGGATAGACATCCAAAATTGCAAAAAACGTTACATCTCAGACTTTACAGGTCTGTTAACATGTAAAATGTTAAAGTGCATGGCAGTACAATTAGAAAAAGACTGAACAAATATGGTTTGTTTGAACGGGTTGACAGGAGAAAGCCTATTCTTTATGCAAAGAACATTGTAGCACAGTTTAGGTTTGCAAAGTTGCATCTGAACAAACCACAAGACTTCTGTAACGATATAATTTTGACAGACGAAACCAAAGCGGAGATGTTTGGCCATAATGCAGAGTGCATTTGGCTAACACCAAACACAGCATATCAGCACTTCATAACTGTCAAGCACGGTGGTGGATGGGTGATGATTTGGGCTTTATTTTGCAGCCACAGGGCCTGGGAACCTTGCAGTCATTGAGTCAACCGTGGACTCCTTTGTATACGAAAGTATTAGAGTCAAATGTGAGGCCATCTGTCAGACAGTTAAAGCTTGGCTGGTCTTGGATCATGCAAAAGGACACTGAACTCAAGCACACCAGCAAATCTACAACAGAATGGCTGAAAAGTAAAATAACCAAGGTGTTGCAACGGCCCAGTTGAAGTCCAGACCTCACCCTAATTGAAATGCTGTAGTGGGACCTTATGAGAGCAGTGCATTAACAAATTCCTGCAAACCTCAATGAACTGAAGCCATATTATAAAGAAGAGGGGTCCAAAATTCCTCCACAACGATGTGGGAGACCTATAAAGTAATACAGAAAATGGTTACTTCGAGTTATTGCTGCTAAAGGTGGTTCTACAAACTATTGAATCATACGGTGTACTTCAATTTTCAGACATGGCTTCTTCATTTCTTCATTCTTCAATATATCATGACACGGCGTAATATGTCAATGTGGTGTTGCTCATCTGAGGTTGTATTTACCAACTATTTAGACCTGCTAAGGAACAGATTATTGTTATTATGTCCTGACATGTAAAATCATAGAATACAAAGAGGGTGTACTTTCTTTTTCACATGACACACACACAAAAATTGTCTTCTAGTTTGTCTTGCACTAAAATGGGCTGCATCGCTCATAGGCTTAACATGAAAATGTTAACTAGTTATTTCTCTAAAATGGTTAGGACAGCTCTGGTGACTGAGTATAGGAGACCGAGTCCTGTGTTTTCTGGTGGCAGCATGTAGGAGATAGGAATCAAACCAGAAACAAGCTAGCTCAGCACACAACATCTTCACTCACATTAGGTTGGAACACAGAATATACAGTAGTTTACAAAACAGATTTGCAGATTGCTTATTCTCTTGGATTTCATCCCAGATGTTTAACTGGACTGAGATAAGGTGACTGGGCAGACCATTGTTTTTTGTATCCTACCCTTCTTGCCACTTGTGTTTTTCATGGTAATATGGAAAGGGGTTGACAACATTAAAAGGGAACCTTAAGCTCTTAATGACCATGATTGGATACAGCAGTTTATAACAAAGGCACTCTTATCAAGCAGGTGGTATATCCAATATGGTCCATTCGGTATGTTTCACATGTGTAGTACTATACTCTTTGTACTAGTGAGCCTCTCTGTTCTCATCCATAGCTGTTCAGAATGAGCGGGACTGCATCAGGAGTCCCAAGACGGAGGGCCGAGGGCAGGCCAGTCTGTCCTTTGATGTGCTACTACAGGCAGAGACCCTCGTGCACCAGGCAAGCAGACAGCAATCCCAGATTTGCTCATTCATAGAAAAGGAGGTCCTATATCCTAGATATCGGCTTCCATTGCCCAACACAGTCCAGCAAAGAGAGTACTTGTATCTGTTAATGCGAATATAGTAGATAAAGGGTGGCGATGTCAAGGCTGCACTTTACGCAGGCAGGCGTTCAGTTCCCTGGAGAGAATAGTTGTAGGCGGATTTCAGTTACTTCTTAGAAAGTACAAAATTGCCCAGGGACCTCATCTAATCATAGCCTAATTGCAGGTCTGGGATTGTGTGCCAGTGTTCAATTACCTTCAAATGCTTAATAACAACCAGATATCCCCTTTAGCATTTTGGAATGAATTCTTAAAAAAATGAATTGGATGACTGACATAGAGGCCAGGCTGGTTTTCAACTTGGTATTCATGGGATGCCTATTTGATAGCAGAGTGTAGATGCACACTTAGCATACCTTTATTATCATTCCTTAATAAAAGTAGGTCTGTATTGTTTGCAATACCCTCACACACGTGTCAGATAGCCCATACAGTGACATGCACTGACCTATTGTGGTTTGTCACTTATCAGATTCTAGCCATGTCCTCACCTCTGAGCTGTGACAACACCAAGAAGATAGCCTGTGTTGGAGATGTGTTTGAGTCTATGAAACAACAGCTCCTCCTGCTGGTGGAATGGGCAAAGCACATCCCAGAGTTCTGCAGTCTTCCTATTGATGACAGGGTATGATCAGCTAAAAAAGAAAAAAAAAAAAAAAAAAAAGCAACTGTTTTCAACTGTGAATGTAGACAACATTTCCTGTATAGTAGATGCCTTAGTGTAACAGTTCTGAAACCGCGATACAAACGTCCACGGTTTCGTGTCGCGGTTCCAGAAGACCACGGTCCACGCACAAACACAAGCACACACACACACGCACACACACACCCAACCTGCTACAGGTGCAGCCCGTTGAGCTCACATATACGTTGCTACTGTAACTACAATTTTCATTTCACAACACTAGATTAGATTCGCTGAGCCTTTTTATAGTTGTCCAAACACAATACAAAGCAAATTATAGAATGCATGTGTTCTCATTCATGGATAAATTAACCCCCGTCACTACGGTGTTGAATTATGGCAAAGAGTCTATTGCCTTCGCTTCTATACTCAAACAAAACAATGTGGAATATTATCACACTTTATTTAAAAACATCAATGCATGTGTGTCATTATGCTGAGAAACAACAAGACGCGCGCACATACACAGTGTCATCTTTGTGGGTGGGAATTAGGCGTGACGCAGCAGTTACCTTTCTTGTGGGTGGCTTTTTCACAAAGCCTATCTGACTTGTGTCAATACAATATCCATGATGTCCGCCAAGGTATGAAAACTGTCCAAAACTGCCATGTTATTTTTTATTCAGTATCTGCAGTCTGTTTTGACATTGCAGTAAATGTGGTTCCAAACTTTTCGTTCGTCTGCTTGCATTCCAAATTTAGTGAATAGTTACACCCCTAGTATTCAGTATGGTACACCTGTAGAATGCATTGGTTTCTCCATTTGTGAAGAATCATGTTTTAATTCAAAATCTATACTGGAAAAACACTGACGTCTGACAGGTGTGGCATATCAAGACACTGATTAAACAGCACAATTATTGCAGGTGTGCCTTGTCACAGTAAAAGGATACTAATGGGCATTTTTGTCTTGAAAAATGACATTATTGTGGCCATTCCTGCAGTCAGCATGCCAATAGAGAGCCAAAGGCACTTCCGCATTATGGAACTTTAGTTTGGAAAACATATGTATTGTAGTCAACGGCGAAAATGACATTATTTTTATATCTTGTTTGATTTGTGACACGAAGTACACATGATGTTTCACTATTTTAAAAAAATGTCTTTGAGTCAAGAAAGTTTCAGTTTGTCATGCATTTGTTGAAGTATAAGACTGTGAAAATATGTAATTATTAAGACTACAAACCCTGTGTCGCGTACTGTAAGTGTCATGATGTATTCGCTCCATAATCCAAAAGTCGAAGAAAACAATTGTTTTGGTGACGTGTGTTGTGAGAGACGAAGCTGTAGTTCACTGAGCGGTTACACACAAAACTAAAGATTACTTTATAGTTTCACAACAAATAGCAACATTCTTGACTTGAACAATTATATTTTAAATAGACAAACATCATATGTGTGCTTCGTGTCACAATTCAAGCAGGATCTAAAAATAATTGTATTCTCGTTGTTGACTACCATACATATTTTTTCCAAACATGGTCCCATAACGCGAAAGCGGGCTCTCTACTGCATGCTCCCTCAAAACCTGTGACATCTGTGGCATTGTGTTATATTACATGCACATTTTAGAGTGCCATTTTATTGCATAAAATGGAGAGAAATAAACTGGTTTTGTGCAAATAAGATATAAAATACATTTTCCTTTCAAATGAAACTATTTTTGTGTTGTGTACAGGTGACGCTGTTACGAGCTCATTCTGCAGAGCATCTTATCCTAGGGGCGGCTAGACGTTCTTTACCTTTCAATGACATCATCCTTCTAGGTGAGACAACTACAGTACTACATTCCCCGTTTTTACACTTTTTCCCCAGTATAATCTGACATAAATTGGAAGAAAGGTCCAAAGCAATATTATATGAGGTAGAGGGCTGTTGATGGTGATATTGGCACGTCTTAGATGGAAAATAGATTAGATGACGGAATATATAATATAATAAGTTAAAATGTAATTTAACTTGTCTTGGGTCTGGTTTTACACATGGGTTTACAGCACATGTACCAAAACGTCTTGTTAATATGCACTTATTCATAGAAAATACTGCTCTCTAGTGGAACTAACATCTCACTGCAGGTTGTCCATATGCCCTATATGCTGTCAAGGTGACATGAATGAAGTTAGAATATCCCCTATATGGCATCCCAGTGTTGTTACCAGTAAATATCAGCACTTATCTGAGCCCTTGTTATTCCAATAACTCTCCTGCAACTGCTGGTATTACAAAATATACATTATATCTAGTGAATTGCATGTGTTCTTATGATCAATGCTCAGGTAATGACTTTGTGATACCGGTGAGAGGAGCAGAGATAGAGGTGTCACAGCTGGCTTTCCGCGTCCAGGAGGAGCTGGTCAAACCTCTCAGAGAGTTGGACATCACAGAAAAGGAGTTTGCCTGCCTCAGAACCATCGTCTTCTTTGCCCCAGGTCAGTCAGCCCCGGAGTCTCACTCACAAACAAAGGCACGACTCTTTTGCCAGGAAACGTTTAGCTAACGTTTAGGGCTCTGTCGCTTCTTAGTCCTCGGCACCTGTTGCTTCGTTTGAGCAGTCTGGTTCTTACTGTGTTTTCCGATGTTCGTCTAATATCGGGGTGTGGCGAGGGACTTTCTGTCAAGCATTTATTCTCCTATTCACTGCTTTAAAGGTATAGTCAGCTATTGTAAGCTAATGCTTACAATACAATTCTATTAATTCACAAAATATCTCCTTGCATTTTGCTAGCTTACCATTCTATGTTCTTGTTGAAAAACCATCCGATTCTTCCACACAGCCCTGGCTCCAGAAATAGCAACATAAAGTGGTGAACACCGCTTGTGTCAACAAAGCCATAGTACTATACTTTGCTTCACAATGCGTTTCAATGCGTGGATTGGCGCCGCGGAGTGATGTTTGAGCTCCAAGTTAGCAAGGGTCCTAGAGAATGACTGGCCCTGCCTTTACATAATAATACATACAATATATATGTATGTGTGTGTGTGTATATAATATATGTTAATGTTTCTTCCTTCCTTCCTTCCATACTCATTGCCTACCTTGTATCCTACCACTATTCCTCTATGTTTCTCCCAGACTGCCCAGGCCTGGTGGGCCCTCAGATGGTGCGGCATCTGCGTTTCCAGGCCCAGGTGCTGCTGGACGAGGCCACCTGCAGCCAGCGGGGCCGTTTTGGCGAGCTGCTGCTCCTGCTGCCCCCGCTGCAGAGCGTAGCCTGGCAGATGGTGGAGACGTTGCAACTGGCGCGCCTGCTGGGAGAAGCCAAGGTGGACAGCCTTCTGCTGGAGATGCTGCTGGGGGAGGGGGCCACTAGGGGGCAGCAGCAACACACAGGTAGGACACAACTCCTAGAGACAGTAAAGGCAATGGCGTCTTCTATTGATGGTGCTTTCTGCGCTATTATACGATATTTAAACATGTAATTACTTTTGCTGATATGTACAGTAAAGGTAAAGTGGAGTAATTGCATCCCGAGCAGATCAATCTGAGACCACTACTGTTTTATGAGTTGTAAAATTGCGCCAAAAGCCCTGTATTAGTAAAATATAAATTCGTTCTAATGTTTTTATATTTACAAATCTTCTTGTGACCCTCTCAGTTGTCTTTGGACCATGGTGTCCTAGCTTCCTTATTGACCAGCCCTGCATCACCCAAACTTCATATTATCTTTGCTCCACCAGTGCAGCTAATCCACGGCTACCTATCCTATCCACGGCTACCTATCCTAGCATTTAAGTAGTCCTTGTGGTCAAAAAAAGTATTAAATGCAGACCTTTGCCTTTGCTATTTGGTATTGGCTGACTTTGCAGGGTCACTGTTGTTTTGACCTGCAAAGTGTTTGGCAACAAGAATGGGAGCATCTTTTTTCCACACGTCTCTAAACGGCCTCCATTTTATTCTCTCCGTTGTATCTAAATGTGTCATTTTAACAACTCCAAGATACTTGGCACTAGTGGTGGTATTTCATCAACGTCCATCCATCTGTTTTGTCTCTCCCCAGGATCTCTTTCAGAAAACAACCACCTCAGTCATGACCATGTGCGGGGCAATGGAAGTTCACCCAGCAACTCCATCTCTGTCATCATGCCAGTACCCACATGTGAGTCCCACAAACAAATCACCTCTGATAACGCACATTCTCTACTGACAGCACGTAGAAAAACACGCCTCTTTCCAAATAATGACACTGTCAAGTGAAGCTGATGTGTTTGACGCCAGCTCGTAGATTTTCATCAGCACCCAAGGTCTAGAAGACCTCAGAAAACGCTTTATTTTTCCAGATCTACATCTTGAAATATTAGGACACAGTTCTGGCCAGGATTTAAGTTGGGTCAAGTTTATTTCTTAGCTATTAATCATAGCCCTAAACCTTTAAGCTCCGCAAAAAGACTCACAAAGTATAGCTTCCAAGAAGCCAACGGCTCAGTCGGTAAAAATTACCTCATGAATGAGTATTTTGAACCAAAAATGTGAATCTCTGCAGTGATAATACTGACTTCTCCTTAAACCAAAGCAGCGGTGCTAAGATTCATTAGCTACGTTCAGGAGGAATAATATTGGTATGTGTGTCCCGGTATTAATACAGTTAATGTTGCTAAATTGTTGGGATTAACCTTGTGTCAATTAAGCACAATATAACTTGTGTTAAATAACAGAAACAAATACTGATGTCTTTCTCACACAGTTCTTCAAGTGACTTCCTCGATGCCCACACAGACTGGCACTGAGGTGTACAGGCACCGGGAAGGTGCCAATGTTCCCATAGCCTTTAGCCACGAAATGCCAGTGGCACCTGTCCATGTCTGCCTTTGAAAAATAACAAAAAACATCAACCATTTAACCTGCTGTGGGATGAGCACAGAGCAAGAGCACATACATGTATTTCAAAGTACACTTTTGTAATGTATGTCTTTTCTTGTGATGAAAACCAGGTTTGCAAAAATGCTTTGAGTTCTTGCACTCTTCCTTACCTTTCAATCACAAAGCCTTTCATCCACAATCCAAATATAAACAAAGAGCTGAGCCAGATATTTGGGGTTCCTGGGGCACCGTAACAGAACAGATGTTTTTACTTGGTTCATGCAGTACATGCCAATGTTTGGAAAAACTATATTTTCAATTATGTAATCCAATATTGGTATTTACGTTTGAATTAGCAGTGAAAAAAAAACAAAAAACAATAAAGAATAATTTTAAGTAAGGGTTTTTGACACTATTCTCCATATTGAACATGTTTTTTTAATTTTATTGGCAATATTTACATTATTTTTACATTTTTGGAAGATATTACTTTTTATTCAGCAATACGCAGCCATTTCATTGTAATTAAGGTGAAATTAGTGAACCCAAATATGGAAACCTAATAAATATCGCTTGTTTTAAGTTGCAAATTGTTTCTTTTTAATGAGATGGACATAGGTTTTTGCATCTGAACTCATGTGGAGTAGAGAGTCGCATACAGTAATATGCAATGCCACATCCTGTATAACAGCTAAGAAGGGACGTGTACAGTATGTGAGGACGGAGACATTGCAATAAATAACTAAAACGTTTGTATTGTTTTTAGTTCAACCAATAGCCTCTTGCACATTTTTTTCCACTTGGCTAACTTAGTCAACAGATGGCGCACAGAGCCTGTTAATGTGACCTAATCTTTAGTTGTGTGAAAAACGTAACCTTTACATGTATACATTTGTCATTTAGCAGACATTGTTATCCAAAGTGACACTACTGTGATTACAATCATCGTGTTAAGGAACAGACTAGACATGCTGGGCATTGAACCTATGACTTCAGCTGGGAGGTAACCAATCTAACCATTAACCTAACCTATCCTACCCCTGGGGGGGGGGGGGGAGATGAACACATTTTCACAGAGGAGCTTGTGGGAGCCATCAGCCTAATTCAGGCAAATTGGAATGTTTACACCTATTGGATAAACCTCAAACAATATTGTTGTTGAAACCATTACAATAATGTGACATAATTTCCAGTTAGTGTTTATCAAGGCCAGGTCCAAATGAGAGTTAATAATGCCTGCGATGAGGGTGGTACAGATGACTCACCAAATCTTGGGGGCAAAGGGGTGTTCTGCTGGATGAAAGGCCAGCAGTCTAGTGTTTGTTTTCACACATATCATACTGGATCCATATAGAAATGGAGACATGCAAGACATAATTTCCCCCCCCCCGTTTTAATCTTTTCTTCCATGGCAACGAGCATAATAAACAATGCAAACTCTGTTTTGACAACTGAGCTTTCTTAATTAAAAAAAAAAGTTAATTGTAACAAATCTAGAGAAGCTGATGATGTGGTCTTTTTCCAGTCAGCAACATGAGGTACTAGTTTGTACCCATGTCCTGGAGGAGCCTCTGATACTGTCAGGAGTTGCACATTATATAACATTGATTATAGCTTAGCAGACTATAATCGCAAGAGCATCTTCCTACATTGTTAAGTTTATATTTTACTGTCGAGGCATATGAACTTGAGTTTAACCCACCATAATTACGCCTGATGATTCCATTCATCTGAAGAATGACATAAGGACAGAGGTTATCATAAAAAAAACAAAACCACAAAATAGTCATACTGTACACTGCAAAAACAGATTTACACAGGCACTCTCATACATTAAGTTAAGATGGGTACTGAGTCTTGACTGTTAAGCAAATCTTAATGTCATAGTTGCCAGTGCATACTATTTTGCCTATCCTATCCTTAGCCTATAAGTGTAACCATAATATAACTATAACCTTGCCTTAATATCAACATTTGTAGAAGGAAAAAATATTTTTAGTATGCCCCTATGTATTGATAGTATATATACATTTGTACAAGAAAAACTTAGCATGCTAGAAAATCTTATAGGTTCACCATAACCTTATTGCTTATTCTTGTACTTATTTTTAATTGAAAAAGCAAAGGGATTTGTGTAGCCAGAATCTGTGTTTTTACCGCAGTGGTCTGTGTTTTAAGGCTGCTCTGAGCTTTATCTGCAGTTTGTTAAGAATTTGATGTGCACTTGCATTCATGCTTAGTGGGAGAGGGAGGTTTGGCGTAGATCTCTCTCTTTACAGTTCCCTCCTGTTCTTGGAAATAAAAATGTGGCAGGAAACTGTGTATAATGAGCAATCCTTCTGTAAAACAAATGTATGGTTCATCAAGTCTCAATTTGACAGAACTGAAGAATGAAGAATATACAGAGAAACAGCTTGATGTGTATATTTCTCTATGAATATCTTAGAGGCCAGAACCTCACATTTCTAATCTCAGTTAGAAAAATAAACCAGAGTCAATGCACATCAGTCAAACGAAATACTGCAAATCAAAGAGTTCCTGGATGTTTTTCACTTGGGGTTCCCCCTGTCTTCATTCATTTCAGCCCACACACACCTGCTTAAAGGTCTTATGCCATTAGAATATGGCCTATGTCATCAGGAGAAATAAGCAGAGAATACAAAGCATACAACGCATCAAAGAAGAAAAATATAAGGGCATTGAAACATATTACACAATGTGGAAGGACACAAACTGTAGGTACACATTGTTTTTACGTACATCATCGTCATTGCTAAAATAATTACCAGCATGTACTGTATCATGCTATCAAGCAGGCATTAAGTTACGCAAGCATGAGGACAGCTGCTACGTCATAACTGTCATTAGAATTCTCAAGTTTCACTGTGCGTCACTGTGTTAAGAGGTTCGACCATGTACTGTTTATTTACTATGGGTCCTCCAGGGCTTCTGTTGGATTTTGGCCTATCCGGCCTCGCAAGAGCTCGGTGTGTGTGAAGCGAACTGCTGCTGTGTGTGAAACTATCACTGTCAGTAACCAACGTCATCCCCTAGATGTTGAGGGGAACCAGAGGCCTCTCTCTGCAGAGGGATATGGAAGCCTGTGGTCCGTGGTGATAAATCAATGCAGAAGTGCAGTAATATGAGTGCATTTGCTACTGTTGTCTGTTTTCCTATTAGAGCTCTAGCAAAAGTAGAGTATATGTGGATATTCTGGGGTGTTCTACATGTGCCACACTACAGTTTGCTGTAGTGTGTAAACCCTTCCCAAAGCCCCCGTCATCTGTCAGTTCTGAGTGTTTGGACCCACAGCCTGCCAAACAGTTTCTTGGCCTTTTGCAGGTGTATAAATTCACCAATGCATAAACTGTAAAAGAGCAACACTGCTTGGATTTGCTCCGTCTACTGAAATACCAAAGCTTAACTATGCTTACGTGATGGGGTTAGCACAGTTGCAGTGGAAAAATAGAGCATGTCACAGAGAGAGAGTGTAAAACATTGTTGCCATGTCTGGAGTGGTTAAAACCAAACACGTCTCAGATATGAACATGCTTCCCACTGAGCCCTTAGCTTTACTTTACAATCAGTTTCAACATATAGTGCAGCCTGCCCTTTTAAAATGTCTTAGAAAGGAAAAGAAAGGAAAAATAACAATGCGACTAGAGCAGTTTTGTAATCAGTGGGACAATGTAAGCTCCCTGCAACCCACAATAACACTGGTAAACATCTCATTCTATCTAGGAGAGGATAATTATCTTCGCAGTGCCTGGAAAGATTGTGGGCAGACCGAAGGAGAAGCTGGGAAATGGTGTGTGTGAAGATGCAAGAGACAAAGATGGAGGAAGGTCAGCAAAATGCAGCCTAAAGAATGAAAACCACAGAAACCTGAGATGTAATGAAATGATGAACTGATGTCATTGCTTGTCTCTTATGCCTAAAAAGCCTGCTAACATGGCTGATAAAACCTCCATGTAGACTGTGGGATAGGATCAAATACTGTTGAGTCTAGTTGAGGACTGCCACTTTGTTATAACCAGGGAGTTTCCATATACCCACCCACAGTAAGCCTTGCATCGGTCTGTCTCTAAAAATATCAGGACAAGGGGAAATTATCCCAGTGCAGATTGACGCTGTACAACTGATGCCATCAGAAACACTGTCAGTAAACTACCCTTTGGTCTCTTTAGTAATCCTATACAATTTATTCTTACTATATATAGTCCACCATGTCACAAGGTCACTTCCGGTTCAAACATGCATATTCATAATCTTAATAAACACGTCTGTTTAGCAAGTAGACGGGGACAGAAACATATTTTCTCTTACAGTAGGCCAGGCCAGCGAGGTCCATTGGTCCAAATGTTCTCACTGGTTTTTCAGGTAGTGCAGACCAACAGAGGTCATCTTTCAGATTTTCCAGATTTATGACAGCAAAGCAGTCGAACTAAATATACTGTAGCCATGCAGAGGGTTGCTCTCTTCACAGTATAAATTTCAAACAAAGAGAAATTATGACCGCAGGTAAATCTCAAAGGTGCAGTCTCACACAAAGTGACAATATCGGTATCATTTAATCACTGACGGACAAATAATTGTATCATCACACAAAACACCACTTTAAAAATGTACAATGGACTGTGATGCAAAATTAAGTTTAATACAGAGCACTTAGTTAAATCACTGAGACATGTTCAGAAACAAAAGGAATGTAGATTAAAGCTCTTCAATGCAAAGTGAACACTGTGATCTTATAAGAGCTCTTTGTTCCAAATTTAAATTTAAAAGCACTGTTTATTGGGACACATAAAGGAAACTTTAATGGAACATTTTATGAGATGTGCAGGATGTTTTATGAGATTGTAACAATAGGACACCTCACTGTGAACATAAAGGCTAATCTTTGTAGTATTTTGTCAATGAAGACATTCTACCAAAATCCCTAAAAAGGATGTATTACATTATTGTTTTGCTGATTATTGTGGAAGTCAGAATAAAAGCTGACATATACCATACATTCATGTATTTGAGCTTTGTTCTGGTGGGTGCAGTAGATGTGCAGGTTTACCAAAATCCAGTCCAGAGAGAGTTCCCTTAAGTCGATGGCATGCTACACTGAGTTAGTGGCCAAATGTTTTAAGACACATCCTGTGTGTCCTTTGTATTAGTCTAGGCAGGGCTTTACTGTACATAGATAGAATCCAACAAACTTTCAATTCAAATGGAAATAGAGTACAAATCCCACTGTAGTAATAGCTCTGAGATACCAATAGTAAACCATTCTAATTCATGAAATTGCAGCATTTCTGTTTTGAGAGTTGAGAGGATTAGAAAGATAACGAATGTACATTTGCTATAATAGCTCTACAATGCCGCCATACCCATGAATTAGCCCTCACTTAATAAAGATATATTCATAAATGACGCGGCATCAGTTATAACCACTAATTAATTTAGCTCTCTCTCTCTCTCTCTCTCTCTCTCTCTCTCTCTCTCTCTCTCTCTCTCTCTCTCTCCACAGTATTCTGACTAGTACATCTGTTTTTGTGACTTGGCCCCTCTATCCAGGAATCTCTTGCGACGTCCCTAAGGGCTACTGCATGAATTATTATCAGAGAGACTCCCGTATTGCTCGTACTACACACAACTTTGGCCTTCAGTCTTGACCTGCTCTCTTTCTCGGCCGTTTGTTTATCCAGGGGAACTCTAAAAGGAAGTGGGTGTTGTACAACTAAAACAGGCGCAGGTGATTTGGGGACGCAGGTTCAGCTGTGTTTTACAAAAGCACAGCAGATGTGTCCACAACATCCTTGTTTTTAGGTTACTGCCGTGTATGAAGTAGTGATGAGGCTACACTCAAAATAGGGCTGTAAAGTCAGTGAGAGACAGTAGACTTATCACAGCACCACATTTCACACACACACACACACGCACAGAGAGGTGTGCGGCTCCCCTATAGGGATATGTGTGGAGCAGTAACAGGGAGGTGCTGGATGAGGCCCTGCCAGGACAGTTACTCTCTGACATGTGGTGGAGGTAGAGATGGAGGGAAGGGGGGGGTCAGAACACCTGGTTATACAGAGACGCTCTGGCGGGAGGAACCCACACCACGGCTGCTCTGCTCCACGCTGAGTGCTCACGTGCACACACACAGCACACCGCTTGGGGTTCAATGTGTTATACACGTGACACTCCAAGAAATGTGTGTGTCTGCTGGCGTTAGAATGTTGTGGTTGGGGCTCTGCAAAAGCACAGCTGGAGAGCAGACTTAGCGTAATGGTACAAAGGGAGATCTCGTCTTTATCATCCTATTCTGACACAGAGGATTATCATCGTTCTGGTTACAGTAAATGAAACCTAAACGGCTTCATGACTCATTTGCTTTTGCTTTCGTGCAGAGTTATACTTTATATTCTTCTTATTCTTTATATTCTTTTTGGATGATGTGTGTGAGTATGAGGGACCAGGGGTAAGCAAACACACTAGTAGAACATGTGAAGATGGATTTATTTAGCCAATATTTTGACATAAATTGGGATGGGAAGATGGGTATCAACACCAGACCAGTGTTGAAAACAATCATCTATATAAACGGTATAACCAAATTGGTCTAGAGAGCCTAAACAAAATGTACCCAAGCAAAGCATAACACATTCAAAGTAACATAATGAGCTCTTCTGCCCCCATGAGACATTTGCCCAATCTCATTGTCCCCCTTAAAGGTGGGGTTAGCTATTCAAATCCAATATGCTTTTAGTCAAATTCAGCGATAGACCAGAGCAACGTGATGTCAACTTGTAGTCATTTTGGCGTACATGCCCCTTTCTGGGGAAAAACAAATGCGTAAAAATTACTGGGGGAGATCGGAGATAGAGGTTGTAACACTTCATAAACGTGGCTGTGTTATGTCTTGCGCCAGAAATATTTTTTTCAAAACACAACCACACATTCTTTCTCCTTGCTACAGAGTAGGAAAGGGGAGGCCAAAATATGAATTTCATCGCTTCAGGCTATTTTTGGAAACATGGGACTCGTAACTAGCAAGTTGGTTTACTGTTATATTTTCGGGAAACACTTCTCATAGCCTAATATGTGTTGTCTACATTTTATGATTAGAACTCGGAATTAGTGTACGCAATACACTATAAACTAAAGAGAAAATGCATACATGAAGCAGCGCAGCTGGAGGAACTGGTAAGCACAGCCCTTTTAGCAGTAACATAATGGTCTGGTCCATTAAGTCTGCACCTCCTATTACATTATTATGTAGCTTAGGTTTTGGGAAAAAGAAGAAAAGCTAGTGGAGTGGCTGCTGATAATGGTACCGTAAGTGTTTCCACTGGGGAAGAGACAGGAAGGAGCTCAATCAATGGAAGATTAAAGGAACACTGCTTGATTTGTGTCTATACAATGTCCCTGATGTGCATAAACAATGCAACATATTACTGTGCTTTGAAAGTCCAAACGTACGTACCCTTCCCGCACTTAATTGGGTGTCACCACTCGCTATTCCTCCTCCTTTAGAGCTCCAGCCTCCTAGCCTTAAAATGGCTCTGTCACTACCCCTACAACTACAACTCGGGGTACAATAACACAGTTGAGGAGTGGCTTTTCACAGTGCCCTCTATAGCCAGTCAGCTGTCCACCCTCATTCAACAGCTGATGCAGCCAAGACGGATGATTCGTTATGACTTCAGGGCTTTAACAGGAAAATCTAATTTTTGTTAGTTGGAATGTGGCAACTGACATTTAATCCAGGGCTAGTCGAAGTGCAGTGTGAATCAGATAGCCCTCCCTGCTAAAAAATCCACAATAAACCACCATGAATTCCATGCTGGTCCAGGCTGGTTCATACTGGTTAGTGCTGGTGTAGTGCTGGTCCAGGCTGGTTCATACTGGTTAGTGTTGGGGGAGTGCTGGTCTAGCTGGTGGACCAGCATAGTCATGCTGTTCGTAAGCAACATGGTTCCAGCATGCAAAACATACCTTATGCTGGTGACCAGCAATGCTGGATGTTTTAGCAGGGCTGGGTTTAGGTTAGCCCTGGGTTATAAGTGTGTGTGAAAAGGGGCAGTTAGCCTACTGAAGGTTATACAGTGTGAAAAGCCCTACATGTATTGTCTTTAACCTCTATTACTCTATTATCCAGCATTCATAATGTGAAAATTGAGGTGAACCTGAAATGTCAACCAGAAGCCCATCATGAAAAATATCTCAAACCTGCTTCACTGCTCTACATTCATTACATTACATTTTGCTCTACAAAATGTAATGTATTATAGTACGTATATATTACTTGTATTATTGTAAATAGTAGTTGTATAGTGGTGCTAGCAATAGTGTAATTGTTTATTGTATATTAAGATTGTTGTATATACATATACAGCATAAATAATAAATAGAAGAATATCTACAAATAATATGAATATTGAGGCAAATTGCTTCCTGGAAGATTGCATAATCACTTCAGAGACTTAATTGTGAGGAGGGAATGATGGATGATGGCACACACAAACAGCGTCCCGGAAGGAATGCACAAAAGCAAGCAGCCAGTGGTTCACATAATGTATGCTCTTTCCCCGGCTCTATAGTCACTAGTTGTTCTTTATTGAGTAGATATTGCAATATAATATTTCCAGGATGGACAATTTTTAGACTTTTATTATATTTGAGTGTTGAATAAAACTGATTTTAGCAAAGCTGTCACAGTTTTATGGTCTACACAACAGCCACCTGATTCATAGGAATGACACAAGTATTTGGATGGCCATATTATACAACCTGTATATCTTTGGATCTGTGTCATTTGTATGCCAAAGGGATTTAGCCAAAAAATAAAGATGTTTCTCGTCATTGGACGACTTTTGTTTTGGATTTTTATAGCAGATGCAAAGCTTTTAAGTGAGAGGTTCAGGTTAGTGTGTTGTATTTCTAGTGTGCGTGAGGCCCTCTAACAGAACATTTTCCAACTTGATCTTTATAGACACAAAAACATTAGTTTTTTTGTCTTTGAATCAAAAAAATTTTGTATTCCTTCATGGTGGCGCTCACAATATATAATACTAAATATTTGTCTACATTTATTGAAGTGTTTCTTGCCATTGTAAACATATCTACTGTATTTGACAAACGTTTGATGGGAAACACATGCATCTGGCCCTGCCATCAGTAACACCAGTATGGTTAGGATAGTTAGTTACGACAGCTGTCAGCCTGACAGCGTTAGTGTTTCAAGATGACAGGATCTTGGCTCATACCGCAGTAATCTATTCCGATCACTGCTGATCTATGTCACCAGGTCCGTAGGGATGGCTCAACACTCATGTCAGCACCATGGCTTCTTCCTCCTCTGTAGTACTCGCCCGCAAAGACAGTACCACAACTGGTGAGTAAGTTGGTTTGCACAGACGTCAAAGTCAAACCACCATTCCCAGATCATAATTTAAGATTCACAAAGGTTACCCCAGCTCCCCTGTCATTCTGGGGGCCTAAATGTGATTTAAT
Source organism: Amblyopsis hoosieri (assembly GCA_027564755.1). NCBI lineage: Eukaryota > Metazoa > Chordata > Actinopteri > Percopsiformes > Amblyopsidae > Amblyopsis > Amblyopsis hoosieri. The sequence goes on along the minus strand of JAODUE010055625.1, from coordinate 369 downwards.
AATATGCGCACCGACTATTATAATTAGTGACTATAAATTACAGGATAAGTTTGTGTTTTGCACATATTGGATGACTAACTTGACAAAAAACAGCACGTGTGAGATTAAATCCAAATTCCTTCAGATACAGCTGGAGAAACATTCCCGTAGAATGAAAGCTGTTCATAGAATAATCAAGCTTAATTGCAGAAAGGAGGATAAACAAACATTCATAAAAATGGCCTGCCATGATGTGAAAATGTATTGCAAGTCAACATGAGCCTTCAATCAAGAGATTACATTTAAACCAACTAGTGTTATTCAGTTAGACCACAAAAGCTGTATAAGCTATTGAGTGCCTGTACATGCCTAATTATATATATATATATA